>WNNJ02002210.1:0-65178 GCA_012934845.2 Pomphorhynchus laevis | reverse complement strand
TTTGTATAAAGCGTACTAAAATCGTATGTATTTATATTTTGAAAATTTATTCGTTTTGTCTGTTCTAAAAATTCTTTTGTAGAATTAATACTGAAATAGTGTTTTATAGCAGTATTTATTTCGATTACATTGCAATATTTTTTAAAGTGTGCTTTAATTACTTTAAGTATTTTATTCATATAGACAGAAAGTGGTTTTAATGTACATTTAAATGCACTACATATGAACCTAGGTTTTATTGGATTTTTATGTAATTTTGGATTCCAATATAATAATGGTATAGTTTTATTATCTGATTCAACCTTTATACCCTTTTTATCCATTATAGAACAGTGACTTGCAATAATTGTTTCTAAACTCAACTCACTACGTTCATATGTTGGATTTACATTTAAATCATTAGAATTAACTTCTTTTATCAGTATATGAAGACAAATATGAAGACAAAGTTATTGCTACCTTTATCAATAGTTGTTATTATATAGTTATTTTTTAATTTAGTAAGTTCTGTATACATATCTTTATTAATTTTATCTTTTCTCTTATAATTGTTTGTTATTTTTTATTTTATTTTTAATTTTATCAAATATATAATCTTTCCAAATTTTTATCTTAGATATATTCGAGCTTTCACTATTAATCAGCTTACTAAAGTAATCATTTAAGTTATTATATAATGAATTGTAAATTTTATTTTTGTCGTTGTTATTATTTACTCTATATTTATACCCTTTTGATAGCAGCTTTCTTAATTCACAATTTTCAATTAATTCTAGATTATGGGTACATATATGTTCATTTATTTTATCAAAACTAAGACTTTTACAATTGCATTCTGTTTCCATTATGTTTCTAATATTATCGTTACATATTGATTTTAATTCTTTATTATAATTACAAATTTTTCGTTCTAATGGTGGTAGGAGTTTATACCTTATTTTAGGAATATATTTACTTAAATCTGACCCTATTATTTCTTTACTTTTAGAATTATTTAAAAGTCCGGCTATATTTATGTTATCTATACATTTATTAATGAAGTTTATGGTTAATTTATATTTTCTATTGTTATTATTAACATTTTTGTACGTATTTTGTATTACAATAACTGTCTATTATGATTTCTTAACTTACGTTTAACCGGATTATTATAATTTAGTTGTTTATTATGTATTATACTACTTCTGCCAATTTCTTGTACCACCTTATTCCATCCTAATGGGTACATGGAATTAAGCGTTTTAATCCAAAAATCTTCTTTTTCTAATAGTTTTTGATTTAATATTGATATGTTTTCTTGATTCTAGATTATGGGTACATATATATTCATTTATTTTATCAAAATTAAGACTTTTACAATTGCAATCTGTTTCCATTGTTTCTAATATTATCGTTACATATCGATTTTAATTCTTTATTATAATTACAAATATATTCTTTATTATAATTTGAAATTGACTTATTTTCTTCGATAATATGTTCTAAAATAAATAATCTACAATGTCCAATATCATGTCTTATTAATCTCATATGTTTATGTGAGATTTATATATGTGTTGGCTAAATCAAGTTTTCCACATTTGATATGTTTATCTAATTTGTTGCAGTGCACATGTACACAGAGTATTAGATACACTACATCTGTTGTATTGCAGCTGCAATTATAAGAAAATATTTACCAAAAAACATTTGTATGTCGTATCACTCACAGAGCAATTGTTATTTAGCATCACAAGCTTAGCAACTATTTACTTTATATTTTATAAATCTAAGATTCAAATGCTATATTAGTACTTCGTATGATTATGATCTTATTGTTTACATGTTACTTCTGCTGAGTTATGATTATTAAGTTGATTTTAAAGTGTCACATCCAAATCGAGTCAAATCAAACTAAACATAAAACTTGCAATCTAACATAATCTGACAGTGTGCGCCCTTCTTAAAATTTGTTAATTTTCTAAAATTATAAAATTATATCATTTACATAAATTATATAAAATCTATAGATTTTAAAATTTATCTTAATTTCAAATTTTATGTTGATGATATTATTTTATTTTGATGATTTAATTTTATATCAATGATGTTTTGATGATATCATGATAAATTTGTTCACTTATTGAATAAAAATTATTAATAATTAACATATATCTCAATATATCGGAACATATATCACGAACGAAATGATTAAAATAAAGCATGGGTCAATCGAATAAGAAAGCGTCTGTTAGATTACGAATTCAGCGTTTTCAATTTGTTAAAGCCAGGAGAAGACGTTAGCATATTTGAAAGCAAACGTTGCTTAGATTACAACCTTTGAAATGACCAAGTATTTAAATCGTTTAGATGCTAGTAGGTAGTAATAAAAAATATATTAACAATAGTATATAGTACACATATATACGATATACAATTATATATTATCTATCTTACAAACGGATGTATAAAATGTATAGATGTATCCAATCTATGTCCGACATAAGACCGAATTTTCGCACCGTATATAATTCAACAACTCTGCTTGTGACTTATGATGTTATATTAATGCAGACGAGAATTTTACGAAATACGATTCACTTCCAATAACCTTATTCGCGTTAGCCAAAATGTCATTATTTTCGACGCTAAATAATTAATCAACAATTGAATGCGATTTGATATGAATATGACTCAAAGTATGTCGGCAAACATGATATCGACAAGATATATAAAAAACGTGCGGAAATTGGCCATAGGTATGATTCTTCACTAATCCATATAAATGCAAAATTTCCTCACACAAAAAAGTAACATGTGATATAGTAGTCATGCTTTTATCAGACTCCCTTCTCAAATTTGTGAGCATAGCTCTAAGGTCTGTTTGCTTATTGACATTGAAAAATATTCAATAGCCCGGATAAATACAAAAATCTAAAAATATGGAGTATACGATTTCTGAAGTATCGGATGTTAATGAAACAGTCAAACATTGATCATTGTTTTTATCAAAGCTGTAAACCATTATGGAATTTCATGCAAAGAACAACACATTTTTCATTTATGTGATACATACACTAGAACATACTATTTTCGCAGATCTGTTGTCCTTCTTCAGTTGTAGAAGTGAATTGATTAAAGTAGTTAGGGAAATACATGAGCGTCCAACAGAACATGGAGTATTAGCTATATCTAATTCAGAAGGAATCGTCAAATTTCAAGTTTTGGTCTCACTGGTTTTAGAAAATCATGGCCTCTTCGCGAATGATCTAATAAAATTGCATTGCGAACAAAACAACCTTGATAATAATAAACAGTTCGAATAATAAACAGCTCAATAATAAAAAGATCAAAGTTAAGTAGGTAGGAAAACTGATTGATTGCATATATAAACAATGGAAACATGTACTCGCACCTTCATCATCTAAAACTGCACCAGAATTGTGTAATGCACCACAAATACAGAGCCCCATTGATGGAATATCATTTTGATATTGTTGGACCGCAAATTATAAGTCCAGACAAAAATCCGGATGGTAAATAGGCAGCAACATTAATTCAAATCCTTTTCTGTCCTCATTAGGGGGTCTGACGAGAATTTTTGTGTATTCAGCATTCAGTTGTTGATATGATATCATTGATTTGTTCTCGAGTACAACTAACCCGATTTTGTTGATGTACTGAAAAACATGACTTATGAGGAAAACACTAAAACAATTGATCATCAAGAACGGTTGAACAAAAGCCGTTTTTGCCTTTCTAAAACCGAGAATGGGTGCATATACTATGATGCTTGCATATGGTAATCTAATTCACTGTCATATGTATAAAGGAGCCGACAATAATGACACAATCAACTGGAAATTTAGACTACCTCACATCACATTTGCGGCTGAAATTAAATAAAGTAATATCCGTGTCTACATTGATTCGTTTCCTACTGTGTATCGACGCTACACAGGCTGTACTTATTCAATCATCGAGATAAAAAAGACGAACTTTTATTAATTCAACGACATTGGAAACAATTTTTATGACTACTATTTGAAAATATTTAAAAGGAATATTTTTTGTTTGAAAAAGTATTTTTGTTAATATATCTTTTTCTTTTTGTTACAGCACATTAACATATTAAAAATCCTTGAAGTTGTTCGTTTTAATCGTCGCCATCTAAAAACATATTAAATATATGTTTATAACATATATTTAACATATGTTAAAATTTTTTAAACATATTTTTAACATATGTTAAAAACATGTTTTTATGCATATAAAAACATATGTAAACATATTATATAAGATATGCATATATATGAACAATTAGAAAAATTTGAAATATCAATTAGAAATATCATAAGTAAATACTTACAATTGTTGGAGCAAAAAATTATACGCAGAAGTATTGATAGCGGAATTGGGACATCAAGGAAGCATTATCACATTTTTCGTCATTTTACAAAACATTCCTGAACACATTTCTCTCTCATTGCATAATTTGGAATCAAAGTAAACAACTATATATTTTAATAGTCCAGTTAGACGTAAGCCAAGAAGCTAGTTGATGACACAATCAGCTGATAATTTTGACTACCTTATTTGCGGCTGAAATTAAGTAAAGGAATAGCCGTGTCTACATCGATCCGTTTACAACCGACGGATCGATTTATCGACGCTTCACATGCTGTACTTATTTAACCCTAAAGATGAACTTTTATTAATTCCACGACATTAGAAACAATTTTGAATGACTATTATTTGAAAATATTTAAAAGGAATATTTTTTGTTTGAAAAAGTATTTTTGTTAATATATCTTTTTCTTTTTGTTACAGCACATTAACAGATTAAAAATTCTTGAAGTTGTTCGTTTTAATCGTCGCCATCTAAGAAGTTTCTTATTTCTAAAAATGCTGATATCTTCTCCTGGCTTAACCAGATCGAGAACGCTGTAATCCAAATCCAGCAAACGTTGTCTTATCTGGTTAAGCCAGGTTTGATCTCGGTTATTTTGCATATTAAATTTATTTATTTTGCAGTTTTCTAACATATTTGACTCTTCCATTAATTTATCCGATCCAAACCAATAATCCTCTTCAAATTGTATACATTTTTCTTGGTAGCTATGATTTGTCATTGTTGCTTTATTCCAATGCTCAACTCGCTTTATTTTTTCTTGGTTGTCATCTTTATTTCTTACCCTCAGTTGATAAAATACAACAGCAAATAGAGCAATAAAGCTCGTATAACCAACTATTACAAGCATTAGCATATTAAATGTAAAGATCATTTTGAACACATTGATCATTGAGCATGTCTTTATAATAAACGTCAGATTGTCATGGTTACAAAACAAATTTAAATTAATTAAAGTAGCGATCCGAGTTTTCCTATTTTATAATATAAATTAATTAAAAAAATGATAATTTATAAATGAAAAATAAATACGTTTATAAGATTTAATTTAATTAAGTTTTTCTAAATTAAAATATGAAATTAAAATTCAAAATAAAAATTAATGTGTGGTCGAAGCGACGGAGACGTGGGAGCACTCGAACGGCGGAGTTGATGGTGCTTTGTAGGGGTATGATTTTGGATGTTGGAGAATTGGTAAAAAAGCCCGAGGCAGTTATCGATTTTATGGAAGAGAAGCGATTAAAGAAGATACATACAAGAACAGAAATCGGTAAGGGTGCGGATAAGGCGGATGCCATGGAGAATTATGTTAGATGAGCGGACCTTGTCATGTACGAAAGTTCTCCGTTTCGCACGAACTTATCTGATAAATCTAAAACGTTATAAAGGATGATCGGAAGATCTGGAACAGTAGTAGATCTATAACCATGATAAAACTTGTTGTAGATAGCAGTTAAGAGATGTTGGATATCCACATAAATCGAAATACGTTTCGGATAGCCCAATTTAGACTTACAACCGATCTTGGACATTAATTTAATAGAGAGCACAGTAATCACTATTACAAAGAAAATGATAATACGCGATACTGTCGGTTCCTGATACGCCTTGTAAATACAATATTTAGAGTAGCACCATTGACATGATTGGGTTTTCTACAATGTTGCACCTAAAATAGTTCAACAAGAAATAAATCACGAAATTGTTTTGATACGCCTTTGCAGGGTTGACATTTAATTCATATTCTAATCTACATTTAGAAGGTTGAAGTCACCTAAAAAGGATAAATTTCTGGGATGAAAAAAAATTAGATAATATAGGCCGATCTGTTCTCAAGGCCGATCAATTCCTTAGACCGATCTGTTCTCAAAATGAAATACAAAGACCTACAAACAACATAACAATCCCATAAACCTTGTTTATAATCAACATATGTACTTAAAGATACAACGATGATCATACTAGACAAGTTCGACGAGGTTTTGAAGTACTAAATAGTGATAGTAGGCTTGACATTTTCAATAAATCTGTCGACAATAACTATATATTTGCAGAGCATTAGTGTGCATTGCTATACATTATTTAAGGATTTAATTATATCAGAATTACTAACTTTGCATCAATTACGATTGGGACATCTAGTATGTGTCTCTGAAAAAAAACTTACGAAATTTAGCAGTTCTAGCGAAGGGGCACAGTGATCACTGTTAACAATCAGAGTACATGGTGTGAATTTGAAATATCATCAATACCCGTAGTGAATATTATATATATAATATTGACTGAAATCAAAAATATAAGTATGATTACGAGTATGATGTATAAAGAACTGCCATTTAAACTAGGATCGTTATGATAACTTTATTTCCATTGTACATGTGTTAAATAAACCTCGTTGGTTTAGTCTGTTATACTCTATTACCACAATATCATGTCAACTAAGAGTAAATCGATGAGATAAATATCCTCCCCAGAACATTTTTATGTATTCTGGTTAATCCAGTCTATATTTGGTAAGTTTAAATCACCGGGTTACATAAATTTTAGTTTTCGAGCCCGAAAACTAATCTACAGAAGCTAATTTACGAACACGAAAAGGTTAGTATATTTAGTTACAATGCTCATTTGTTTGAACTTAAGTCAATTTGACCTTAAGTTCAGATAAGTAATTTAAAATTTCATATGTTTGAAAATTCTTAATAAATAGTTGATTATATTATTTAAAAACCTTACAATTCCCACACCGGGAATCGAACCCGGGCCGCCGGCGTGAAAGGCCGGAATCCTAACCACTAGACCATATGGGATACCAGATGGTAACTAATCCCAGGCATCCAGGCGACGTTGCGGGGGAAAATGAAAGAATAGCAGTCTCAACGGTATCCGAATCCACTGACAAAGACAAACAAATAGGCGGAGAATGTACCTGTTGATGAACACGGCCGTTGGGATGCAATGGCATTAATGCCTCTAGCGTAACATTAGATGTTTCACATATCCCATCTGAGGTGAGTCGTCGCATGGTTTTCCTGTAGTTTCCGCCCCTTACAAGTTCGATAACCTCTGTGCAAAGTCGATTGACGGATGAAGAGTTTCGAGAATATGGGGATTTACTCTGATTCAGCAGATCACTCAAACACTCATTCACCTTTCCATCGGCAAACCATTCTAGTCGTTAGTTAATTCTAGATCCGATGTGAACTCGACCCTTAATCTGTCCTGTTGATGAGCACAGGCATAATTTGGGGAAGCATAGCAGAAGCGCCCAATCGTAAACATTCCGTGAGCAGAGGGCTCTGTCGATCAAACCAGACAACAACTCAGAGGCTTGGCGTCTTAAGTTCCAAGGTATTTGCTTGACTGTGGTAGTGGGCATTTGCCAAACTTTACGCAGAAGAACGGTTGGATCCATGACGTCATTGTCGCCACTGTGAATATTGGTCGAATACACAGAGTTGTTCTCAACTGTCGTTAGACTAGGTAGAGTAGAGGGCAATGAGGTCGACGACGTGGTAGCAGTCAGAAGCTGTCCGGAACCCAAGCAACGCATATCAATTGGACCGTCTATCTACAATCCAGTCTATATTTGGTAAGTTAAAATCACCGGGTAATATAAATATTAGTTTTCGAGACCGAAAACTAATCTACAAAAGCTAATTTACGAACACGAAAAGGTTAGTATATTTAGTTACAATGCTCATTTGTTTGAACTTAAGTCAATTTGACCTTAAGTTTAGATAATAAATTTAAAATTTCATATGTTTGAAAATTCTTAATAAATAGTTGATTTTATTATTTAAAAACCTTACAATTCCCACACCGGGAATCGAACCCGGGCCGCCGGCGTGAAAGGCCGGAATCCTAACCACTAGACCATATGGGATACCAGATGGTAACTAATCCCAGGCATCCAGGCGACGTTGCGGGGAAAATGAAAGAATAGCAGTCTCAACGGTATCCGAATCCACTGACAAAGACAAACAAATAGGCGGAGAATGTACCTGTTGATGAACACGGCCGTTGGGATGCAATGGCATTAATGCCTCTAGCGTAACATTAGATGTTTCACATATCCCATCTGAGGTGAGTCGTCGCATGGTTTTCCTGTAGTTTCCGCCCCTTACAAGTTCGATAACCTCTGTGCAAAGGCGATTGACGGATAAAGAGTTTCGAGAATATGGGGATTTACTCTGATTCAGCAGATCACTCAAACACTCATTCACCTTTCCATCAGCAAACCATTCTAGTCGTTAGTTAATTCTAGATCCGATGTGAACTCGACCCTTAATCTGTCATGTTGATGAGCACAGGCATAATTTGGGGAAGCATAGCAGAAGCGCCCAATCGTAAACATTCCGTGAGCAGAGGGCTCTGTCGATCAAACCAGACAACAACTCAGAGGCTTGGCGTCTTAAGTTCCAAGGTATTTGCTTGATTGTGGTAGTGGGCATTTGTCAAACTTTACGCAGAAGAACGGTTGGATCCATGACGTCATTGTCGCCACTGTGAATATTGGTCGAATACACAGAGTTGTTCTCAACTGTCGTTAGACTAGGTAGAGTAGAGGGCAATGAGGTCGACGACGTGGTAGCAGTCAGAAGCTGTCCGGAACCCAAGCAACGCATATCAATTGGACCGTCTATCTACAATCCAGTCTATATTTGGTAAGTTAAAATCACCGGGTAATATAAATATTAGTTTTCGAGACCGAAAACTAATCTACAAAAGCTAATTTACGAACACGAAAAGGTTAGTATATTTAAGTTACAATGCTCATTTGTTTGAACTTAAGTCAATTTGACCTTAAGTTTAGATAATAAATTTAAAATTTCATATGTTTGAAAATTCTTAATAAATAGTTGATTTTATTATTTAAAAACCTTACAATTCCCACACCGGGAATCGAACCCGGGCCGCCGGCGTGAAAGGCCGGAATCCTAACCACTAGACCATATGGGATACCAGATGGTAACTAATCCCAGGCATCCAGGCGACGTTGCGGGGGAAAATGAAAGAATAGCAGTCTCAACGGTATCCGAATCCACTGACAAAGACAAACAAATAGGCGGAGAATGTACCTGTTGATGAACACGGCCGTTGGGATGCAATGGCATTAATGCCTCTAGCGTAACATTAGATGTTTCACATATCCCATCTGAGGTGAGTCGTCGCATGGCTTTCCTGTAGTTTCCGCCCCTTACAAGTTCGATAACCTCTGTGCAAAGTCGATTGACGGATGAAAGAGTTTCGAGAATATGGGGATTTACTCTGATTCAGCAGATCACTCAAACACTCATTCACCTTTCCATCAGCAAACCATTCTAGTCGTTAGTTAATTCTAGATCCGATGTGAACTCGACCCTTAATCTGTCCTGTTGATGAGCACAGGCATAATTTGGGGAAGCATAGCAGAAGCGCCCAATCGTAAACATTCCGTGAGCAGAGGGCTCTGTCGATCAAACCAGACAACAACTCAGAGGCTTGGCGTCTTAAGTTCCAAGGTATTTGCTTGACTGTGGTAGTGGGCATTTGCCAAACTTTACGCAGAAGAACGGTTGGATCCATGACGTCATTGTCGCCACTGTGAATATTGGTCGAATACACAGAGTTGTTCTCAACTGTCGTTAGACTAGGTAGAGTAGAGGGCAATGAGGTCGACGACGTGGTAGCAGTCAGAAGCTGTCCGGAACCCAAGCAACGCATATCAATTGGACCGTCTATCTACAATCCAGTCTATATTTGGTAAGTTAAAATCACCGGGTAATATAAATATTAGTTTTCGAGACCGAAAACTAATCTACAAAAGCTAATTTACGAACACGAAAAGGTTAGTATATTTAGTTACAATGCTCATTTGTTTGAACTTAAGTCAATTTGACCTTAAGTTTAGATAATAAATTTAAAATTTCATATGTTTGAAAATTCTTAATAAATAGTTGATTTTATTATTTAAAAACCTTACAATTCCCACACCGGGAATCGAACCCGGGCCGCCGGCGTGAAAGGCCGGAATCCTAACCACTAGACCATATGGGATACCAGATGGTAACTAATCCCAGGCATCCAGGCGACGTTGCGGGGGAAAATGAAAGAATAGCAGTCTCAACGGTATCCGAATCCACTGACAAAGACAAACAAATAGGCGGAGAATGTACCTGTTGATGAACACGGCCGTTGGGATGCAATGGCATTAATGCCTCTAGCGTAACATTAGATGTTTCACATATCCCATCTGAGGTGAGTCGTCGCATGGCTTTCCTGTAGTTTCCGCCCCTTACAAGTTCGATAACCTCTGTGCAAAGGCGATTGACGGATAAAGAGTTTCGAGAATATGGGGATTTACTCTGATTCAGCAGATCACTCAAACACTCATTCACCTTTCCATCAGCAAACCATTCTAGTCGTTAGTTAATTCTAGATCCGATGTGAACTCGACCCTTAATCTGTCATGTTGATGAGCACAGGCATAATTTGGGGAAGCATAGCAGAAGCGCCCAATCGTAAACATTCCGTGAGCAGAGGGCTCTGTCGATCAAACCAGACAACAACTCAGAGGCTTGGCGTCTTAAGTTCCAAGGTATTTGCTTGACTGTGGTAGTGGGCATTTGCCAAACTTTACGCAGAAGAACGGTTGGATCCATGACGTCATTGTCGCCACTGTGAATATTGGTCGAATACACAGAGTTGTTCTCAACTGTCGTTAGACTAGGTAGAGTAGAGGGCAATGAGGTCGACGACGTGGTAGCAGTCAGAAGCTGTCCGGAACCCAAGCAACGCATATCAATTGGACCGTCTATCTACAATCCAGTCTATATTTGGTAAGTTAAAATCACCGGGTAATATAAATATTAGTTTTCGAGACCGAAAACTAATCTACAAAAGCTAATTTACGAACACGAAAAGGTTAGTATATTAAGTTACAATGCTCATTTGTTTGAACTTAAGTCAATTTGACCTTAAGTTTAGATAATAAATTTAAAATTTCATATGTTTGAAAATTCTTAATAAATAGTTGATTTTATTATTTAAAAACCTTACAATTCCCACACCGGGAATCGAACCCGGGCCGCCGGCGTGAAAGGCCGGAATCCTAACCACTAGACCATATGGGATACCAGATGGTAACTAATCCCAGGCATCCAGGCGACGTTGCGGGGGAAAATGAAAGAATAGCAGTCTCAACGGTATCCGAATCCACTGACAAAGACAAACAAATAGGCGGAGAATGTACCTGTTGATGAACACGGCCGTTGGGATGCAATGGCATTAATGCCTCTAGCGTAACATTAGATGTTTCACATATCCCATCTGAGGTGAGTCGTCGCATGGCTTTCCTGTAGTTTCCGCCCCTTACAAGTTCGATAACCTCTGTGCAAAGTCGATTGACGGATGAAAAGTTTCGAGAATATGGGGATTTACTCTGATTCAGCAGATCACTCAAACACTCATTCACCTTTCCATCAGCAAACCATTCTAGTCGTTAGTTAATTCTAGATCCGATGTGAACTCGACCCTTAATCTGTCCTGTTGATGAGCACAGGCATAATTTGGGGAAGCATAGCAGAAGCGCCCAATCGTAAACATTCCGTGAGCAGAGGGCTCTGTCGATCAAACCAGACAACAACTCAGAGGCTTGGCGTCTTAAGTTCCAAGGTATTTGCTTGACTGTGGTAGTGGGCATTTGCCAAACTTTACGCAGAAGAACGGTTGGATCCATGACGTCATTGTCGCCACTGTGAATATTGGTCGAATACACAGAGTTGTTCTCAACTGTCGTTAGACTAGGTAGAGTAGAGGGCAATGAGGTCGACGACGTGGTAGCAGTCAGAAGCTGTCCGGAACCCAAGCAACGCATATCAATTGGACCGTCTATCTACAATCCAGTCTATATTTGGTAAGTTAAAATCACCGGGTAATATAAATATTAGTTTTCGAGACCGAAAACTAATCTACAAAAGCTAATTTACGAACACGAAAAGGTTAGTATATTAAGTTACAATGCTCATTTGTTTGAACTTAAGTCAATTTGACCTTAAGTTTAGATAATAAATTTAAAATTTCATATGTTTGAAAATTCTTAATAAATAGTTGATTTTATTATTTAAAAACCTTACAATTCCCACACCGGGAATCGAACCCGGGCCGCCGGCGTGAAAGGCCGGAATCCTAACCACTAGACCATATGGGATACCAGATGGTAACTAATCCCAGGCATCCAGGCGACGTTGCGGGGGAAAATGAAAGAATAGCAGTCTCAACGGTATCCGAATCCACTGACAAAGACAAACAAATAGGCGGAGAATGTACCTGTTGATGAACACGGCCGTTGGGATGCAATGGCATTAATGCCTCTAGCGTAACATTAGATGTTTCACATATTAGACCATATGGGATACCAGACGATAACTAAGATAAATAAAATTCAAAAAAAGTAATCTTTATATAATATAAAGATTCATAAGATTATAATAAATTACCTTTATTATTAAGAAAGAACAATTATTTTGGGCTCGTTCGGCCAGGATACAAAATAATTTTTCCAAACCAAAGCTTACGCTTATTCCAAACCACATGGAATAGGCGTAAGACCACAAATCCCTCAAAGATTGGCCGGCTTGTCAATTCTTGGTTTACCTGTAGGTTCACTTGAGTATGAACAAGAAGCGTTCACCCAACATCTAAAAAATTGGACCCTCCTCGTTACTCGCCTGACGTCAGTCGCCGAGATAGATACGCAAGTCGCTTTTACAGGACTTGCCCGGGCCATTCAAGCAAAGTGGACACGCGTACTACGAACTTGTCAATGCTAACCCGTATGGATAGCAGAATTGTCGGAAGCAATAAAATCAAGCCTTCTACCAGAGATAACAAGAAACTCGTGCGTCGATGAATGGCATACAATTCTAACCTCTCTGCTTAAGCTAGGCGGCATTAGAGTATTGACCCTTCTTTCATGGCACACCTGGACTACGAAGCGTCTATACAAATTTGTTCTACTATGAAAGCAATCCAGACGGAAACGCCCTACGTGATAGACAGAGAATCATGTTCAAGAGCTTTTCAACCCGCCGAGTCATGGCTTTCCAAGAGCGCATCACCCAATCACACATTTATCATAACCCGGCACTTAAAAACATTCTAGCACACGCATCAAGAGACGGTGCATCTGCCTGGTTAAGCGCCCTGTCTCTAAAAACGAAAACTTCCACTTGACCTCTAACGAATTCACCAATTCCATTTCGACGCGATATGGTTTAATGCCAAACAACTTGGTCAGTAAAACACTGTCCACGTAGAGCTGAATTAGAGGTCGGACATGCCCTCTCAGGCAGAAAAGGTGGCCTCCCAACCATCAGGCACAATGCGTTACGTGACATAATTGCTCATGAACTAAACAGTGTATGTCACAGCGTGGAAATCGAACCACAACTATCCCCAGTTCCTGACAACCTCAAATTTGACGCGTTAAACACTTCAAGAGAATATGGAGCAAGGTTAGAGGCGGTAGGCACAGGACTCAACAGCACACGATATGAGCGGACATTCTCGGATATCAGTGTCTTTTCCATTTTTGCTCAATCGTTTTCCAACCGAGCCCTCTTGTCCTCGTTCGAGTACAACAAGAACAGGAAGATTCCTATAATCATCAGGTGGACTAGGAGATCGCGCTCGATCTTTAATAAAATCAATCGCTACTGCAAAATCAAGACAGAGCCTCACTAGCTACGACGACATAGTATCAAACCTCAAAAGCAGGTTGTCGTTTGAAGTGGATCGTGCTTCATCCGCGTGCCTCCTACCGAGCCCCGAGAAGTTCGAGGGGGAACGCGCAGACTAACATTCAATAAGCTTAATTTTCTTTAACATTCAAAGATTTCAAAATTGATTGTTTTTCGAAAAAATACTATCTTTAAAAAATATACAGGGCTTTGACCGAAAGGTCGTTTTGCCAGCTCTTCGTACATTACGACACATGAAATAAACATATCAATTACAACCAAACCAAGGATAAGAACTTCCAATGTTGCCTTGATCAGCGTGTTTTATCCAAGTGTTGACTATGGCTTTGAATTTGCTCAATGATGACGCAGTCATGATGTCTTGAGGCAATGCGTTCCACAGCTTTCTCACTCTGCGTGAGAATCGCGATACCATTGTCGACCTTCCAATTTGTCTTGCGCGTAACGCGAGATAATAACCACTGCTACGGGGTCATATGTGACAAATGTTCCTCCCTAAAGCATGCTATGTAGATTTTTAATCTCATGTTAACACTTCATCGGACAGTCTTGTGTTAAATCATTCCATTTTGACGCACTTGAAGGCGAAGTTGGATCTGGACAATCATTCCATCAAACCTTTCCATAAAAATTCACCTCAATATTTCGTTGAGGACGAATCATATGAGACTAATGTAATGGAAAAATCCATCAAACATCCTCCTGTTTTGAATTCTACTGATCAACCACATATATTGGAATTAAGTGGTGATTGTATTGCTGAAGATGATAAAAATGTTCCGCTCTAAAGCATGCTAATGTTAATTTATCATCTCATGTCAACACTTCATCGGACAGTGATTATTTACATACCTCTCATTTAGGAAATAATTGTTGTAGGCATTTTTGTGCTTACCCGCAGATATTGCACCCCCGTTGCAGTGTTCATGTTTCTTCTATAGTAGCCCCGATCAATAAGAATATCAATGATCTTACGTCGGTAAGTCAGATTATCATCAGACCCGCTAATAATCGACGACAAAATGTTAGGCTTCCAAATAATCGACAGAGTGCAGTAAATCCACCAAATCATCGACGGTCATCAATTACCTCTGAGGCTCAATATTCATTAGTACTTACTGTGAGCTCTAGACAATTTAACTCATTAAGTTAAAAGATCAAGACAATTTAACACCGCCCACGCTAACGTAAGCAACAATAAAGAATCACTCAGCAACAATCTGCAAAGTCGATAGTTTAACCATATTAAGCATCTTCGTGAGGTGTTTTCAAAATTTTTCTTCTGACCGATGTGAATGTTGCGAAGCATCTTGAAGTATGGAGAGTTTTTCGACTAGGCAAGAAACTGTCAGTCAAGCCGAGGCTTTTAAAAGTTGTTCTTGACTAAAAATATTATGTCAACTTCATACTCAAGCATGTATTTAGATTACCAGGTTCTGATTTTTGTATAATCCTTGATTTATCTTCTACAGATCGTTTGAGAAGACACGACACCTTCAATGAGCTGCACCGACGGCTGGAAAGTGACGAAAGCAACTTATGTGTCCGCATTTTTCGTGTGATCAAGTAGCGCCGGTTGTCTGGTGGAAAACTCTTACTTCTGTAGAGTAAGACTTCTAGTGTTGGTTCGTGTGCAGGTGAACTAGTTGACTTCGCAAGTGTTACCGAGGGTGTCACAGTTTGCCATTATTCGAACATTTTAGTTGGTTATTCAAATGTTCGCAGTCGTCTGGCTCAGTTCTCTGAAATTAAGTTCATAGTAGCATCGAAACGTTTTGATGTATTTTGTATGACCAAAACATAAATCAAGAACAAATCATTTATGTTCTTGAACATAAATCTAGGGGTTGTGTCATTTCTTCCTCCTGGTGCCCTTGGGAACTCCTCGCCGTGAGCCAACTGCGGGATCAGCTAAACGCGGACTCCCTCCTGGTGACAGACTTTGCGACAGGCCGATCAGGATGCTTACTTAAATCGTCGCTACTCCAATTCAATGAACAAATCCTTACAAACTCAACACACAGCTAGGGCGTTCACCGTAATTGACGCGGCAGGACATGGCCAGGTTTTGCTGATAAATTATCAGGGGTTCCAGGTGCAAGGACGACGCCAGGACGCAAGTAAACTAGTCCAAAAGCAAAAGCGAAATCAAAAGAACAAGTACAAAACTAAATGTTGTCAAAAGGTTCGTGTTGCATCGCTTAACATTGGCACTCAAACTGATATTACAGAAAAGCTTGCAAGAATGCTAACAATGCAAATATCGATATTTGCTCACTGCAAGAGACTAGGTGGAGCGGTACAAAATTATACGATATGGAGAGAGAACGCGGCAATGGTGGTTATAAGCTCTTTTACAATGGTACTGACATGACCAGCAATGGAGTAGGCATCGCCATCTCGAAAAGATTCCGTATGTTGTACGAGAGATTAATCGCTACGACGACCGACTGATGAAGATCACTATTATCACGGACCGTCGGACAATACATGTCTTCTCAGCTTACAGCGCAGCAAACAGGCCGGAGTAACTCAGATAAGGATTCCTTATTGGAGATTCTGGACAATCATACAAGTAGCATTCTCGTCGATGATTGTATGGTGATTGCAGGAGACCACAACGGCCACGTTAATCAAATTTCTGAAGGAAGTCGATTCCATGAAGGAAAGGGTTATGGCCGCAGAAACAAAGATGGCGATCGAATTATTGAATTTACGGATTCTCAAGATTTGATCATCACGAACACCTGATTCATTAAGCGTTCATCTCAGCTCCCATTGGCGCATACATGACAAGGAGGCTGATATGGTATCGCAACTGTAACTGCCTGACTTGAATAGAGTGGAGGATGCGTGGAACTAAACAAAAAATAGGATTTACAATGCCGCCCGTAAGATAATAGAGATCACTAAGCCTGTGAAATGTTACATCAACCGATATACTTTGCTTTGGACCGACCAAGAGAAAATGACGGTACTTGAGAAGAAACGAGTGTATCACAAGTTCCTTGAAGACAAATCTCCGAAAGCTTGGCAGAAGTACCTCGAAGGCAAACGAAACGCTAATAAAGTTGTCGCTGTTACCCGAGCTATCCACTATGGGGAGGTAAACAAAAAGCTGGATACCATAGATGGAGAACGAGAACTTTCTCGACTTGTAAAACGGAGACACCAGCAAACCAAGGATATCTAAAGGTTCTATTGTGTCAACCATGAAAACAGCAAAATGATCGTAAGCCGGCTTGCAGTATTGGAAAGGTGGCCTGAATATTTCGATGAAATTTCTACTGAAGAGTTCCCGCACCCACCGATGCGAAAAGCTCAAGCAGTACTCAGTCCCATACGCCCAATCGTTACAGAAGAAGTCGAAGAAGCAATAAGACAGATGAAGACAGGGAAAGCAGCAGGTCCAGATGACATTTCATCCCCAGATATAGGTGAAATATCATGTTTGAAATCTTGTTCTCTGAATTACAAATTTCTTCAATCAAGTCATCGAAGAGGAGAATATACCGGAGACTGCGAGAACAGCATGCAATAACGATCTAGGAAAGGAGGGGGATAGCCCAGCCGATTGCGGCAATTACTGCCGATCAGACTACTGCCTCACACCTTACAGATCGTCGAGAGCATGTCGGTTTCGTTAAAGAATGGTGAACCACTGACGACATGCACGCAGCGCGGCTCCAACTCGAAAAGCATCGCGAAAAAGGAAAACTCCTTCATGCTGCATTTATCAATTTGGAAAAGGCATTCAACCGTGTTCCGCGTGAACTTATTTAGCATGCCTTGCTTTTGCATTATGTCCCAGAAAAACTAGTTCGATGTATCCAGCTCTTCTATCACGACTCGAAGAGTAGAGTACAAAGCCCGGCCGAGGTTTCCAGGTCGTTTCGAGTATCCGTCAAAGTTCATCAAGGAAGCGCCCTCTTCATAATTCTGTTCATTCTCGCAATGGATTCAAACACTAGTGGGATACAACGTCAGGCACTATATTAAAAGCATCGATAAAACAGGCATTCTTGAATAATGCGAGATTTCAAGTTACTTTAAAATGATAAAATATATGTATTTTCAAAATCAATGAACACATCAAACTCGCAAAATGCTGAGCAACAGCACTAGAACTGGTCCCCTTATATACATGATAATTATGTTGTTTAATACGCTTAACCAAACCTTGACCGGTTTGACCAACATATACCTGATCACATTCTTTACAAGGTATCTTATAATCAATAACATCTTTGTTAAAATACGCGTTACGTTTAAATAAGTAGTGAAGCTTAGGCAATTTTCTGTAAAAAATGTGGACTTTGTAAACGTTACAATTTTTTTGTAAATCAACTTTGAAAAAAACAGAATTTCACTTGTTACTAACAAAAGGTATTCCTATATGATATAGTCTTTTCTCAGGACCAAAAACATTATTTTTATGCACTAAAGATTAAAAATTTGCTTTTATAATAGCCCAAATCGAAAACCACTTTTTAGTAAAATATGTGTAATAGCCATTTCTCTTTCATAAATTAAGTGATAGTTGGAACAGATAAGCCTGCAACGTAGGTAATGTGACGTAGCAGCGGAAATCAGCCAATTAGTTGGAACGTTTGAAGTCAAAGAAACAATATCTGGCCCTGTACCAAATTTTTGATAGACATCTGTTCAAGGTAGCCGGAAATGTATGTAATGTGACGTAGCAGCGGAATCAGCCATTTAGCTGGAACGCTTGAGGTCCACGAAACAATATCAGGCCTTGCACAAACTTTTTGATAGACACCTGTTTGAGGTATAGAAGAATAACTAGAACTAACTTTATATATAAAAATAATTTCAATAATTTTTAAAAATAACAAACTTTTTGATAGAAAATGTCATGCCCTGTACTAACTTAATATCTTTATATTAAGATATACTTTATATATTATATATTTTTTATACCTTAGTTATCGTTTAGCATCCCATATGGTCTAGTGGTTAGGATTCCGGCCTTTCACGCCGGCGGCCCGGGTTCGATTCCCGGTGTGGGAATTGTAAGGTTTTTAAATAATAAAATCAACTATTTATTAAGAATTTTCAAACATATCAAATTTTAAATTCCTTATCTGAACTTAAGGTCAAATTGACTTAAGTTCAAACAAATGAGAATTGTAACTTAATATACTTACTTTTCGTGTTCGTAAATTAGCTTTTGTAGATTAGTTTTCGGTCTCGAAAACTAATATTTATATTACCCGGTGATTTTAACTTTTCAAATATAGACTGGATTGTAGATAGACGGTTTAATTGATATGCGTTGCTTGGGTTCCGGACAGCTTCTGACTGCTACCACGTCATCAACCCCATTGCCCTCTACTCTACCTAGTCTAACGACAGTTGAGAACAACTCTGTGTATTCGACCAATATTCACAGTGGCGACAATGACGTCATGGATCCAACCGTTCTTCTGCGTAAAGTTTGACAAATGCCCACTACCACAATCAAGCAAATACCTTGGAACTTAAGACGCCAAGCCTCTGAGTTGTTGTCTGGTATGATCGACAGAGCCCTCTGCTCACGGACTGTTTACGATTGGGCGCTTCTGCTATGCTTCCCCAAATTATGCCTGTGCTCATCAACAGGACAGATTAAGGGTCGAGCTCACATCGGATCTAGAATTAACTAACGACTAGAATGGTTTGCTGATGGAAAGGTGAATGAGTGTTTGAGTGATCTGCAGAATCAGAGTAAATCCCCATATTCTCGAAACTCTTCATCCGTCAATCGCCTTTGCACAGAGGTTATCGAACTTGTAAGAGGGCGGAAACTACAGGAAAACCATGCGACGACTCACCTCAGATGGGATATGTGAAACATCTAATGTTACGCTAGAGGCATTAATGCCATTGCATCCCAACGGCCGTGTTCATCAACAGGTACATTCTCCGCCTATTTGTTTGTCTTTGTCAGTGGATTCGGATACCGTTGAGACAGCTATTCTTTCATTTCCCCCCGCAACGTCGCCTGGATGTCTGGTATTGCGCCCAGAACATCTTCGTGATATGATGTCAGTTGATCACGGTGTCTTACTAAATAAGCTCACCTTTCTAGTTAACCACATGGTCGCTAGACTGGTACCTGTTGATGTCGAACAGTTCGTAGCGAGTGCTAATCTTTTAGCACTAGAAAAGCCAGATGGAGGGATTCGTCCCATCGCCGTAGGAGAAACTTTGC
Organism: Pomphorhynchus laevis; assembly: GCA_012934845.2. NCBI lineage: Eukaryota > Metazoa > Acanthocephala > Palaeacanthocephala > Echinorhynchida > Pomphorhynchidae > Pomphorhynchus > Pomphorhynchus laevis. Next base: position 44,834 of record WNNJ02002210.1, on the reverse strand, counting down.
GCCGCTTATGTTCGAAATGTGTATGCATTAAGCTCCGGCAGCGTTTTGCAGATACTCTTCTTCCTCACCAGCTTAGAGTTGCTTCCCCAAACGGTATGGATCAGATCTTGCAACAGGTTAGACGGTTAGAAAATCTTTATCGGAAAGATAAAGACTGGGTTTGGGTAAAACTAGATCAAAAAAACGCACTCAACAACATTAATCGCGTGTCTATCATTAATGTTCTAGACAAATATTACCCTGAAATCTCAAATTGGGTTCGTTTGTGTCACTGCCAGAATTCCTGTCTACGGTTCGGTCAATTGGAACCTCTTCAATCGGCGTGCGGTGTTCAACAGGGTGATTTCCCTGGACCTTTTCTATTTTGCCTCAATACAATCCATAATAGTTTCTATTCGTGGTGTCAATGGTATATTCTACAATCAATGGTACTTTGACGATGGAATCGTGGCGGGTACTACAGCTTATGTATCTGAATTTCTCCTCTTCATTTCAACGGCTTTTTCTGACATTGGAATGACAGTTAACTGGAAGAAGACTGAAGTTATTGGGTTCGCGGAGTCGACAACTACAATCAAGGAAATATGTCCATGCGTGTCAAACATAAATTCAACTGGCGGTTTCTCTCTTCTCGGGGTTCCAGTGGGGTCGGAAGAGCTTTGCTCCCATTTTCTAATTGAAAATATTCTTCCACCACTTCAGCGCGATCTAGAAAGGCTGGAATTGTTGCCAGACCCGCAAATCGCCTTTACCTTATTGCGCTCATGTTAGTCCTCCAGCCGCGTCAATCATATCATGCGCACAGTTGATCCGATTTTTGCCGAAGAGTTTTTTCGATTGTTCGATAGTTCGATCAGGGATGCGTTTATCGCAATTACAGCAGTCCAAACTAACTTCAAGTCATGCAACAAGCCTGCTTACCCCTGAAATTGGGGGAGTGGGTTTACGCAGTTGTAAGCAGCACTCTGGACCGGATTTCGTTGCCGGAGTGTATATGGTCGCGGATCGTTTGTCGCTTGATCCTAACTCATTTCCTGGTTACGTACGCCTTGGCATCTATTCAAGTACCTCCAGACGACAATGTGGATAAGCTGCGCAGTAGACAAGCTAATCTTTCGAAATTCATCAATGACCGAACCAGAGAAACTCTTATAATAGAATCAGACTCCTTTAATGCGTCAAGACTTTTGGCAGTATCGTGTCCACACGCATGTTCGTGGTTGCAGGCAGTACCCAACAAGATAACTGGTATGTGCTTGGCCCCAAATGAATTATTTGCTTTACTACGCCTTTGGTTAGGCTTGCCATTTCACTGTGATGATTACCGATGTAGACGTTGCCTAAGACCTGCATATAAGTACGGTTACCACGCTCTAATTGTCAATTCGGTGGATTTCCTGACATCCGACATGACGGTATTCGGGACACCATATTCCAAACTGCACCTCTGCTGGTATGAGAGTAGCCCGCGAAGTATCTCATCTTATCAGAAACTTACGCGAAAGGCCAGCGGACATTCTCTTTTATGGCGATCCCCACAAGCTGTAGATTTTGCGGTGACGAATCCACAGTATAATTCAGTTGTCAAAATGGCAGCACGCATCCCCGCATATGCAGCCAACAAATATGCGGTATCCGTTAAAGATAGGTAATATAGGCGCAAGATGGAGGATAGCGGTTATAGCTTCGCGGGAGCAGTGATCGAAACCTACGGAGGGTGGAACAGCACTGGGAAACTGATTCGGAATATATCCCGGTCCATGTCACAGCGGAACGGTATTCCATACTCAAGGGCGATATCACAGTTGTTTCAACGAGCTTCAATAGCCCTCATCCAAGGTAACGCGAAAGCAATACTTAAGAGCTTGGACGATATTGGGCGACCTCTTCTGGAGAAGGAATTGGGACCATGTGATGATCAAGAAATGCGATTTTTCTCTAACGACGAACCTGTGATCAACATATCCAACAACTCTACTGATCTATCAGTAGAGTCGTTAGATATGTTGATCACAGGTTCGTCGATAGAGAAAAATCGCATTTCTGGATCATCACATGGCCACAATTCTTTAACAACACGATTCCTTATCGTGTTGTTTAACGGACACAGGAAGTCGAATTCGTATGAATAAATTTGATCTACTAGGGAGCTAGGTGAAACTGTCAAGTCTGTTGGTGATACATTATGCCAATAAACAGCTTCTTCGATCATAATGGATGTCGACTTACAGTACGCATAACATGCCGATGTAATCTCTCAACAATTCTATTCCCTTGTAGACGATATTCACATGTATACCAAATATCTACTCCGAATTTCTTACACACTTTTGTGAACATTTGTGATCTGAATGTCAAGGCGTTATATACTCTATGGCGTTTGCTGCGAATTCGCTCGATTCGTTCGACAATTGCTTCCGAACGGAGAAGCGACTCGGTCCACAATCGATTAAGCTCAGATAAGGTCGGTTGTCGTAATTCGTTATATACACTGCAAGTATGGTCCAGTTCTTAAGGACTCTGAGGTGACCCGTTTCCCAGCATATCGAACTTGGATCTATCCTAAGTCAATGATCGCATGATTTAATTATTTTAATTCTATCAATTTATTCACAACCGAAATTTCCCGCTTGGTTTGATAAAGATGTAAAGCTTAATTTGAAAACTCGTAATCACTTTGGCGCATGTCACGTTCAAATTTGGATATAATTCGTCGTTATAGACTACTACGAAACTTTTGTACAAGACTAAAACTAAGAAAGCGGAATGAGTTCGCAGCAGTTATTACCATTCAGGCTTATGAACACCCTAAACAGTTTTGGGTATATGTTCGCCGCAATAGAACTATTCCTTCTCTAATTAATTCTATTAATACAGTGAAGGGTGTTTAATTCTATTAATACAGTGAAGTGACTAATAAAGTTGAAATTGCTGAAGCTCTGGCTTCGGGCTTTTCTCTTCCGTATGATGATTATGTGAAAACTGCTATTATTTGGAGATTAGGAGCTATTGCACAACTTCAACAATTTCTAAAATATATTCCAGTGAAGTTGAGACGTGCTTAAGAAATCTCGACGCACATAGCTCAACGTGCCCGGATGGCATTTCTCCGTTCCTTCTAAAAACTCTGTCTTCATGTATTGCTCCATTTCTTATCAAGCTCTTTCAATACAGTATTTCAAACTCCTGGGTTCCGAATTTGTGGAAGCCTGCAATTATTGTCCCAATTCCCAAGAAACCGATACCGTCATCTTGCTCAGACTATATACCTATAAGCCTTTCAAATTCCATGTAAAGTTCTGGAAAGATTGATTGCCCGTGAAATTTTGCATCATTTAGATGAACACTGTGTTATTAAAATTCACTGCACGGTTTTCTTTCCAAGCAGTCGTGTCTTATCAATTAGTTGTCAGCCCGTGAATTATGGACTGAGGCAACTGGCTCAGGTAAATACGTCGAAGTTATCTTTTAAAATGTTTCAAAGGCATTCGATTGAGTTTTGCGCTCATGTCTAACTAATTTGTTATCTCACTTTCGTGTTCCTTGTACCATTTGCTATTAGATTTAGGAATTCATATAACGACGTTTCTACGGAGTTAGAAACCACGTTTTCACTACAGATATGTAAAATGTGGAATCTATCAGTGTAACTTCTTCTTATTACATTTTTAAATGACTTACTATTACGTATAAATTTGTTCAAGAAAAAGTTGCAGATGGTCTCGATGCGCTCGCCGATCAGTTGCAGTAAGAAATTTAACAAATCAACACAGAAGGACGTTAATAGGAAAACGTGAGAAAACAGCAACGACCGACACCAACTATGCACAACTGCAAGTACAGTGCTCGACACACGACTGCAGCGTATAGACAGCAATCGCATGAGATTGCTGTCTATATCCCCGTCGTTTCCGATATCCTTACTTCACCACCGACCCTGCCACCATATACACTTCCCATGTCATCTTCACTCCTCGACACCGCGTTTTGTCCCTGCTGTATCGTTTCTCAATAACTTACATCCATCAATCAAAATGACCTCCACAAACTTTCACGGTCATATAACTCATAACATTTCCTCACATCGCTTGCTACCCACTTTATTATCATTATCCTTCATGTCTCCCGTCGTCAAATCTACTATTTCCATATCATCAACTGCCAGCTATTCTTTCGTGATCTCACCTACTCACGCCACTCGTTCTCTTTTTCGAAAACGCTTTCCTTCTCGTGTCCTCTCGTCTCTTGTTCCTGCGGATAAACCATATTTTTTCAAGGACATTTTTCCTGTCGCATTTATCCGCCTAAACAAATCCTCTCAATCTAATCCTTCTCAGCCCCCTCTACTAAAAATTGTTTTCAACCATCGCTATCACGCCTACTCTGTCCTCTCTCAACGATTTAAACTCATGTCATCTTCAACCACCCAAATTTTTCACGATGGCACCCCTTCCGAAATTACTCAACTCTGTTTTGCCTGCATCGAAAAACGCCGTCGCGAGAAAAACGGCGAAACATCTATCGCCATCTGAATCATCGTCGAAAATTTTCAAGTTATCAACACCCCCACAGAATCCGATGGTGCTCTATCTTCACTATCTGTTTTCTTCGCAAGCCACTTTAACCACCACACGGTTTCCGCCTCGGCCTCCTCAACACTAGCTATATTCTCAAAAAATCCGATCTTATCATCAACCAATTCACCAAGCAATCCATCGATATCTTCTGCCTCACCGAATCATGGCACTCAGATTCCAACGACCTCTCCACTCGCTGTCTGCTATCTACCGTTGCTCACTAGTAGAATCCGTCCGACACCTCAGCTCATCCCATTCTAAATTCTCTAGTCAATGCGGCATTGTCGCATTCGCCCATGACCCCACATCTCTACGCAACATCATTCCCCCTTTCAGTCCTTGCTCTTTTAAATGGCTCACTTGTCGTTCTTCGTGCTCGATAACTCTGGATCTCGCCATTGTATATCTTCCTGGTTCATCAGCTCCTACATGCTTTTTTTTACCGAACTCGCTGACCTTCTGTCTCACTGTTATCTGTCCTCAATGCCTTCAATCATTCTTGGCGACTTCAACATCCGCCTCGACCGCCCACTTCTATCGAGTCCATTCAGTTCATCAACATTCTATCAAACTAAAACTACAAACCAATCTCCACTGCCCCCACACATATCCTTGGTGGGGCACTCGACCTTATCGCTGTCTCCGATCATTTTGCTGCCTAAACATCACTGTCCATCTTCGATACTGGTCTATCCGATCACTTTCTCCTCACTCCAGATCTCACCCACAACCACACCCCTCCTCACACACCTAAAATCCTACGTCGCCCTTAAAAAAATCCTGACCTTTCCCTTCTCCGCTCTGCCTTACTCAAATCGTATCTATCATTACAATAATAGATATTATCATTGTAATGATAATAATATCATTGTAATTATCCTATCCAACAATAACATATTCCTCTCCTCACGATCTTGCCTTTCTTTTGACTCTAAACTCACATCCATTCTCGATCTTCTCTTGCCATTCAAGCCTCACACACCATCGCTTGCACCGTACCCTATGGTTTGACATCCAGTGCCTACTGTCAATGCATTGACTCCGTCATGCTTTGAGAGTCTATCACGGCTCTCTCAGACATGATTTCCGCTCGATTACTCCGTCTTTCCGCGATTCCTATATTGCTCTTCGCCGGTCACATCTCCACCTACTACGTACCAAATGCAACTCATTTTGGCAGCATAAAATCATCACTTCATTCAACTCTAAGACTCTCTGGCATACTTTTAACTCAATCCTTGCTCGCTCCTCTTCGCCGTGCAACATCAATGCCAATGATTATTCGTCATTTCTCCAGACTAAAGTATCCACGTTGCTCTCTCACACCCCGGTCTCCATCCTATCCCACTCTGCCCAGTCTACTCTCATCCTTCCGGAACTCTTTCATCTTCTCCCTGTATCACCTACAGAAGTATCATCTGTCCTCATGTCCTTGCCCAACAAAACCTCACCTGCCGATCCCCTGCCTACCCACATATTAAAATCTATATGCTCATCGATATCCCCATTTCTCACAACCTTGTTTAACTCGTCCATCCGCAGTCGTATCTTCACTTCACACTGGAAATCCGCAATCGTTCGTCCCCTCCTTAAGAAACAATCGCTCGACCCCTCCCTTCCTTCTAGCAATCGCCCCATTTCACAATTCCCTACTCTTTCAAAGCTCTTAGAACGCCTCATCTTAATACAAATCAACGCTTATCTCTCCTCATCCAATCTATACCCACCCTTCCGAACCGCTTTCCGCTCTAATAACTCCACAGAAATCGCCTGCATGAAAGTTTTCAACGACTTACTAATCTCTCGAGACAAGGCTCTATATAGTGTTCTCATCTCACTCGACCTATCCTCCGCCTTGGACATTGTCGACCACTCCGTCCTCCTTTCTCACCTTCGTTATGATTACGCCTTTTCTTCTTCCTCCGTAGCATGGTTTGCCTCATATCTATCCGACCGTTCCTTTCGCGTCTGTTCTAATTTATCATCCTCCCTCCCATCCCTATATTTTGCGAGGTCCCACAAGGTTCAGTTCTAGGCCCCCTGCTTTTCTCTCTTCTGCTTGGCGTCACTATCCTTTTATCAAACCTTTTTCCTTTAACGTCATGCAATACGCTTATGGCATCCTTCTGGCAGCATAAAATCAACACTTCATAAAACGTTAAGTCTTTATGGCATACTTTAAACTCAATCCTTTCCTTAAACACTTCGTATTGCACCATAAATCCTCATGATTATTCGTCATTTCTTCATATTAAAGCATCCACGTTGCTATATCAATCCCCGTCTCCATTCTATCTCACTGCTACTCGCCTCACCCTCCCGGAACTCTTTCATCTTCTCCCTGGCTCACCTTCCGAAGTCTCATCTGTTCTCATGCCCTTGCCCAGCAAAACCTCATCTGCCGATCCCCAACCTTCCCAAATATTTAAATCCATATGCTCATCGATATCCCCGTTTCTCACAACCTTGTTTAAGTCGTTCGTTCGCAGTCGTATATTCCCGTCACACAGGAAATCCGCAATCGTTCGTCTCCTACTAAATAAACGATCGCTCTACACCTCCCTTCCTTCAGGCTATCACCCCATTTCTCTACTCCCTACTATTTCTAAGCTCTTAGAACGCCTCATCTTAATACAGATCAACGCTTATCTCTCCTCATCCAATCTGTACCCACCTTTCCAAATCGCTTTCCGCTCTAATCACTCCACAGAAATCGCCTGCATGAAAGTTTACAACAATCTACTCATTTCTCGTGACAAGGCTCTATATAGTGTTATCGTATCCCTCAAACTCTCCTCCGCCTTTGACATCGTCGACAATTCTATCCACATTTTTAATTCGTTATGATTACGGCTTTTCTTCCTCTCCGTAGCATAGTTTGCCTTATATCTACCCGACTGTTCTTTTCGAATCTGTCTAAATTAATCATACTCTCCTCCCATCCTTATAGTCTGGGGGGTCTCACGAGGTTCAGTACTAGAAACCCTGCTTTTCTCTCTTCTACTTATCGATCTCTTTCCGTCTACCAAACCTTACCTATAACGTCATGCAATACGCCGGCGACATCCTCATATATGCTCATGCACCCCATCGCATTCATTAATCACAATTTCTGCCTCTAACTGTCTTTCTTCTATCTACAAACGTCTCTCCCATCTTCGTCTCGTTTTAAACAAGACATGTCCAAAATAATGTGGATCCTCCCCCGTCAACCTAACATATCTCCTCCCCTGTATCTTTTGCCTCATCAATCTTCCCCATAGTCCACAATCTCACTTTCTTGGGATTCCATTTCGATGATCACCTTTCCCGTAAACCCTTCGTCCGTGAAAAGGTCCGCTCGTCTAACTTAATTCTCCGTGACATTCGCCGTATCCACCCTATCGATTTCCGTTCGTGTTTCTTTTCCTTAAAATCGATTTCTGCCTCAGCCTTTTCGCCAATTCTCCAAAATTCATCTACCTACCCTACAACAAATCATCAACTCCGCCGTTCAAGTGCTCCTACGTCTCCGTCGCTTTGACCACACATCCGCATATCTTGCTCAACTCTCTTGACCCACCATCCACATCCGAATACAACTCCGCCTTCTTCTCGTAATTTTTCGTCTCATCGCTGTCGGATCCCCATTGTTCATCAACATCCCTTTCTTAGACGATACTCGTTCCACCTCTCTCTATCACTGCGTTCCTGTAATTCCCTCTTAATCTACGTTTCTATTACTAAAACAACTACAATATCCGATCATTCTTCGTCGCCGCCCCACTCGCCTTGAATCAGCTCCCACTCGACGTCCGCCCCACTCCCTCCTTTATTACATTCAAATACCGCCTTCGCACCCACCTCCTCCACACATGATTTAGATTTTTGTGGTCATGTAAGCGTCCGCCGGGACGCATTTGCAACGTAAAAAATAAATTGCACTAGAGATAGTAAACTGGATGTTAAACTGTTGCAGAACGACATTGACCGCATTTATGAATATAGTGAAGCAACGCAGATGAAGTTAAATATAAGTAAATGAGTATGTATGAGGTTAGATAGTGTTGAGAGCAATCATAATTATCACATTGGAGAACAGATACTTACTATTGTGTCGGAACAAAAGGATTTAGGTGTAATAATACACAGGACACTAAAAGCACGTTTGAATACTGACTTTGATCGCGGTAAAGCAGTTCGAGCCTTATACTGTAAAACCTTTTGTCTTCAAAATTCGTTTAGTTCTTTGGTTCGTCCACATCTTGAATATTGCATTCAAGCTGTTTTTCCATGTACTAAAAAAGAAATTACTGATCTTAAATCAGTGGTTCGTCGTGGGTATCAAATTTGCTTTCATAATTCGTATCCGCATGAAGACAGGTTATCCTTGCTAGGTTTGTGTTCAATGAGACAAATACTACTGCATCTTGATTTCCTGGCAATGTAGGCAGTTGTCAAATCCTTTGAAGGATATTCCATAAATGTTATAAAGTTCAGAACTACAAATTGTCGTGGACATCGCCTAACCCTTTATAAATTTCCCCGTGGTAAAAATCCTCGAATAATGAGACACTCTTATCGTGTAATCAACTCTTGGAATGCACTACATGATAAAATTGTTTGACTCTAGCTGTTCACATGTCAAACTTCAAGTGAGGAAGTGGATTCGTGATAGCTCGATCTATTGAAATACCCATTCGGCTGACTACATTTTACACTTCATTTTTTATTAATATCAACGGTGAACGGACAGAACAGTCATTTGCGGCTGTCTTGTACTCAATAATAATATTAATTTATTATATTTAAATATTTTTATGAATATTTTTTTGAAGAAAGCCAATATCATTACATATTGTTGCAATTCTTAAAATTTCATTATTTAATGTATTATATTTTATATTATATGGCATGCATAAATGCTCATGCAAAAATATGTTTCTTGTAAATTTAAATATGTTATAACATATAAGTTCATATAACATGTCATATAACATATAACATATATGTTATATGTTATAACATATAACATATAACATATAACATATATTTTACTATTTTCTGCTTGATGTTATTTTTATAGTAACCTAGTTGAAAATAAGTATCTATTAAATTATTTAAATGATTTTGAAGAAAGCCAATATCATTACATATTGTTGCAATTCTTAAAATTTCATTATTTAATGTATTATATTTTATATTATATAGTATGCATGAATGCTCATGCAAAAATATGTTTCTTGTAAATTTAAATGTCATCTTTACGATATAAATTAATAGTAGTTTTAGCTAATGTTAATTTAATGCTCATATCAAGATATACACCTTCTTTATCGTTAATATTGCTTTTATTAAGAATGAGGCTACTTGGATAATTATGTTCGCTTATTGAATAACAGCTGCTAGAATTAAATACACATATATCATCAATGTATCGAAACATATATTTCATGTATTCATATAATTTAGATTTATTTTTTAAACAGTTACGAACGAATTCATATTAAATAAAGCTTACAAATAATTCAGCTATAATTAGGCTACTATTACCTCCCATGTGAACACATTTAACTTGTCTAAAGTAAAGTATAGAATAAAACGTTTTATTTTTAAAGAATTATTTAAGTTTAGATTCCAATATAATGGAATTATATTTGGATTCCTATATAATATATTTTGGATTCCAATTTACTTGTCTGAATGTAAATGTCCCTACTTCTAAATAATTTTGATGTTTCGATAATCATAATAATTAATATAATATTAAACCTGTTTAATGTTAAAACATTTGGTGTGTACATATTTTATTCGCATTCTTTCCAATATTTAGGTAGAGTGTTGCAATATATTTACATTACGGTATTTGTTTTCATAAATGACTCCGTTGACTGGATCATCAAGGTTTAACAGCGGACTATAATTATTACACTTTGGTAGGTATATGGACTCTATATGGCCTGTGTCGACATTGTACACTTTGACATTCTTCTGTCCTGCTAACACATAAACAAGTTTCTCCGTATTGTCAAAATTAAGCTTGCATTCAACTTCTTTATTGGGAACTAGATCATCGATTGATTTAATTGTACCAGAATGATTTGATAGATCAGCAGCAAAAACTTTTCCTTTCATACTTCCTCCAAACAACATCTTCTTTGATGAAACAATCAATGATCGAGATCCAGGAAATTGTGACCCAATTAAAGTTCTTACTTTACCTGTACTTAATCGTTCATCATATAATGTCAAATCTCCCAAACGTGTAGAACATATAAACAGATCAGATTCATTCGGAATTCCAGCAATAGCAAATACTTCGCTGCGATCAGGCGATCTGAAATTCATTAAATTTCTGCAGTCTAACGTGCATATTGAAATACCTTTTTCTTTTCCTATTCTGTATTTTGTTGGTGCCGGCTGTAAGCAATACATTGTTTCAGAGGCCATTTCACATAAACCTCGACACATTATCTCAGCGTTCATGCAATGAGCGTCAGCACGTACAAGGCCACTCATAAATAACGTGTAAACAAAAGTGTTCAAAAAATACAAACTATAAGTTGTTTTACATTTATAATGATTTAAAATCGAAAAGTATTTTTTTTATAATAAAATATTTATTTATTTAATTATATTTTGTTATATTTTAAAGTCATAGAGAAAAATTTTAATAGACGGATAGTAAATAATATACTTTATATTAGAATATAGTACTAGATAATCAAAATACGTCATTAGCATGTATTTGGCCCTACTTCTATGTTGGGTCGAAGAATAGGGATCTAAACCTGATAGCATATCAGTTCCTCATGATGACCTATAATCCTTATAATGATACCACGTCTGATACCAGGTTAATTCTCCGCTCTGCCTTACTCAAATCGTCTCTATCATTACCTACAATAACATATTCATCTCCTCACGATCTCGCCTTTATTTTCGACTCTGAACTCACATCCACTCTCGATATTCTCTTGCCCTTCAAGTCTCACCCACACCGTCGCTTGCACCGTGCCCCATGGTTTGACATCCAATGCCTACTCTCAAAGCGTCGACTCCGCCATGCTTTTCGAGTCTATCACCGCTCTCTGAGACGCGATTTCCGCTCGATCACTCCGTCTTTCTGTGATTCCTATCTTGCTCTTCACCAGTCTCATCTCCACCTACTACGTACCAAATGCAACTCCTTCTGGCAGCATAAAATCATCACTTCATTCAACTCTAAGACTCTCTGGCATACTTTTAACTCAATCCTGGCTCGTTCCTCTACGCCTTGCAACATCAATGCTAATGATTATTCGTCATTTCTCCAGACTAAAGTATCCACGCTGCTCTCTCACACCCCGGTCTCCATCCTATCCCACTCTGCCCAGTCTACTCTCATCCTTCCGGAACTCTTTCATCTTCTCCCTGTATCACCTACTGAAGTATCATCTGTCCTCATGTCCTTGCCCAACAAAACCTCACCTGCAGATCCCCTGCCTACCCACATATTAAAATCTATATGCTCATCGATATCCCCATTTCTCACAACCTTGTTTAACTCGTCCATCCGCAGTCGTATCTTCCCTTCACACTGGAAATCCGCAATAGTTCGTCCCCTCCTTAAGAAACAATCGCTCGACCCCTCCCTTCCTTCTAGCTATCGCCCCATTTCACTACTCCCTACTCTTTCAAAGCTCTTAGAACGCCTCATCTTAATACAAATCAACGCTTATCTCTCCTCATCCAATCTGTACCCTCCTTTCCAATCCGCTTTCCGCTCTAATCACTCGACAGAAATCGCATGCATAAAAGTGTACAACGACTTACTCATTTCTCGAGACAAGGCTCTATATAGTGTTCTCATCTCCCTCGACCTCTCCTCCGCATTCGACATTGTCGACCACTCCGTCCTCCTTTCTCGCCTTCTTTATGATTACGGCTTTTCTTCCTCCTCCGTAGCTTGGTTCGCCTCATATCTATCCGACCGTTCCTTTCGCGTCTGTTCTAATTCATCATCCTCTCCTCCCATCCCTATTTTTTGCGGGGTTCCACAAGGTTCAGTCCTAGGTCCCCTGCTTTTCTCTCTTTTGCTTGGCGCTCTCTCTCCATTTATCAAACCTTACTCCTTTAACGTCATGCAATACGCCGATGACATTCTAATCTATGATCATGCACCCGCACATCGCATACACGATATCGGCATTTCTGCCTCCAACTGTCTTTCTTCTATCTACAAACGTCTCTCCAATCTCCATCTCGTTCTAAACCCCGAAAAGTCCAAAATATTGTGGATCCTTCCCCGTAAACCAAACATATCTCCTTCCATTGTATCTTTTGCCTCATCGATCATCCCTATAGTCCACAATCTCACTTTCTTAGGCTTCAATTTCGATGATCACCTTTCCCTTAAACCCTTCGTCCGTGAGAAGGTCCGCTCGTCTAACTTAATTCTCCGTGACATCCGCCGTATCCGCCCCCTTATCGACTTCCGTTCTTGTATGTCTCTTCTTTCATCGCTTTTTTTCCCTAAAATCGATTACTGCCTTAGCCTTTTCGCCAATTCTCCAAAATCCATCATCCTACCCCTACAACGAATAATCAACACCGCCGTTCGAGTGCTCTTTCGTCTCCGTCGCTTCGACCACACATCCACATATTTTGCCCAACTCTCCTGGCCCACCATCCACATCCGCATCAAACTCCGCCTTCTTCTCGTAACTTTTCGTCTCATCGCTGTCAGCTCTCCATCGTTCATCAACCTTCCTTTCTTAGACAACACTCGCCCCACCTCGCTATCGCTTCGTTCCTGTCATACTCTCTTACTCCACGTTCTTAATTACTCCAACAACTACGGTCTCCGATCCTTCCTCGTCGCCGCCTCACTCGCCTGGAATCAACTCCCTCTCGACGTCCGCCGCGCTCCCTCCTTTATCACATTCAAACATCTCCTCCGTTCACACCCTCTCGACAACTGATTCACAGTCTTGTTTTATTGTTTGTGGTCATGTAAGCGTGCGCTGGCACGCATTTGCCACGTTAAAATAAATCCTTTTTTTATTAAAAGTATTTTTATACTTTTGGCGTAGTTTTTTACTTTGGAATGTACATACGAATGGATGACCAATTTTACACATGTTACGATGCCTACGGATTTTACTAATTATTGTCTAGTAGTTAGTATGATACATTTATGAAAAATGATATTCGGTTTGACTGTTTTCAAAATGCTTATATATAAGCAAACGTATACATTATTCAAACATGTGTTTTTTACTTTAATAAATCATTAATTTAAAAAAAGTGTTTTTTTACTTTAATAAATCATTAATTTTTTTATTCAAACTGTTAATTTAATGATAATATAGATTTAAAAAATTATTCATTAACAAATTTCAAGATTTATTTGTACAAATACTAATATTTCAAAATTCGTCCAGTTAGTTGTTATCACGGCTTCCCTGTTCCAAATAATTTTTTTCAAACATACATTTTGAATTCTTTATCGATAAGTTTGTTTTTAACTTACATATTGCTCAGAAAATTTGCATCTTACTAGATCATGTTTTCATTTGAGAAAACTCAAATGAAAATGAGTTTTATATCTCAATAATATACGTCGATAGTCGTCTCATGTATTGGTTAGTACCGTAAAAGCCATTTTCAGAACTTTTCTCCGTCAAGTACTTTGTAAATAATGAGAGGGGTGATTGGTGAACCCTGTTTTATAAGTGCATCCATTTATGTAGAGACTATCGATTTGGCAAAAAATGTGTTCTTTAACGCAGTTGTTGAAATCATGGTCCAGAAATTATGATCAACTTTTTATTTAAACTTCTTTAAATTTAAAAAAAAACTATTATTATATTTAATAATAGATATAATATTAAATATAATAATTATTAAATGTATCATAATTATTAAATATCAAACTTTTATATTTAACAGTTTGATAATTTTCATTTTAATTCTTATACACCAGGAAACACATTATGTTTACGTAATATGAATGGCCCCTATATTGATAAGCTCAATGATATTTGCAGAATTAAGATTGACATTCAATGCAAACACGAAATTACACGAGTCATTATGGCAGCTGTATTGACGATCTGAAAATATTACAGGAGTTCTAAAGTTGAACGTTTTAAGAGTCGTATTTTTAAAATTCGAATTCTCATTTTCGGTGCAATTCTCAAGCAACGAAATGCACTGAGTATTGTCGTTTCTGCATACCATTACTATTCCCGATCGTAATGAGCAAAACTTAGCCGTTGACATATCGCCAGGTAATCGTAAAATCGATTTTGGCAGCTGATTTTGAAGTTGAGTAAGCTTTGTACACGTATAGAAATTTTCGTAATCAAAGTATGTTGGTCCGTTTATTTCTCGATGTCTTAAGATATTTAGCCATGATTGACAACTGTACTTTTGCGAGCTCGTTTCTATTTTGGGGCGTTTTTCAAGTATAACTGCATTTTGCGGCTGACCTGGAGGTATACGAAAATATTTTTTCTTTATCGGATCGTAAATAAATCCGTACATTTGATATTTGCAAAATCTACAATCACAACTTCATTGAAGTAAACAGCTTTTGCTGTAGTATCAAAGGCTCACTTCAATATCAACGTATTTTATTAATTTATTTGGCATCACCATTTTCTTACCTTCTTTCTAATATAAAAAAACTTTGAGCTATGCTCGACACGTTATTATTGAGTACAAGACAGTCACAAAAAAACTGTTCAGTCTGTTTACTGTTGATGTTAAAAAAATAAAAATAAAATAAATGAAGTGTTCAATGTAAGCAGCCGAATGGGTAGTTGAACACTGATTGATGGTTTAAGCTGTCATGAATTCACTTCCTCACTTGAAGTTTAAAATGTGAATAGTTGGAGGCACAAGCAATTTCCTCAGGTAGTGAATTCTAAATGTTGATTACACGATGGGAGTGTCCCATTACTCGATGACTTTTACCACGGGGGAATTTATAGAGGATTAGGCGATGTCCACGACAATTTGTAGTTCTAAACTTTATAACATTTGTGGAATATCCTTCAAATGATTTGGCAAATACCCACATTGCCGAGAAATCAAGATACAGTAGTGTTTGTCTCATTGAACATAAACCTAACAAGGATAACCTGTCCTCATTCGAATACGAATTCTGAAAGCAAATTCGAGACCCACGACGAAGCACTGATTCGAGATCGGTAATTCTTTTTTTAGTACATGGAAAAACAGCTTGAATGCGATATTCAAGATGTGGACTAACCAAAGAACAATATAGGAGTTTAAAGACAGAAGGATTTATTCTAGAGAAGCAATTTTTGATGCAATACAAGGCTCGAACTGCCTTACTGAGAGCAACGTTAGTATTCAAAAGTGTTTTTAGTGTCTTGTGTATTATCACACCCAAATCCTTTTATTCAGATACAATAGTAAGTATCGGTCCTACAATGTAGTAATTATGATCGATCCCAACGCTACCTAAACTCATACATACGCATTTACTTATATTCAAATTCATCTGCGTTGCTTCACTTCATTCATAAATGCAGTCATGGTCGTTCTGCAACAGTTTAGCATCCAGTTTACTATCTCTAGTGCAATATAGTTTTACATCATCGGCAAAGGCTAAGCATGGGTTTTGGATATGTAATAATATGTCATTGAGAAATGCGATAAAAAAGAGGACCCAATGCAGTACCCTGAGGGACTCCATAATTTGGATATTTTGTAGTGGAAACGTGGCTACCTACACTATCTCTGTAGAAACGTCGACTAAGGAATTCTGGAACCAAAACTAACATCTGTTTGTTACAAATATAAGGGCTGCCTTATGGAAAGTGTTGATAGTTACAAAGATTTAGGAGTATGGGTTACATCTAATTGAGTAACCAAAAAGCAAACTGAGCAAGCTTGTGCCAACTCCAATAAAATGATAGCGTTGAACCGACTGCTCTTCGGCCTCAGATTTTAGCACATGTATCGATGCGACGTTTAGATGCAGCCCCAGTTGTATACCCACGTAATGTGCATGAACATAAGAAATCAGAGAGGGTACTTCGCATGGCAACAAAACTAGCACCAACGGTGGCGTCGCTGCCTTATGAAGACATACTGGGTCACTTTGACTTGAGACCGTCACATTGACCCTCTGTTTCGAGTTTTTACTAAGAAAAAAATCATTGCCTACTGTGTTTCATTTTAATCAATTTGCTTACAAGCTATTTCGGCTATGAGCAGTGCTACATTCGTTGGGCAGATGTGGTACAGCCATACGATGGAAATGGCGATTTGGGATAATGGATTTGCAAATTGGAAGTGATTGCAAAGCTGCAAGGAATAGACGACGTCGGTAATTGCTTATCCCTGTTTCTGACAAAAGGTGCGTTTGCTGTTTATCAAGGACTAAATTCGGACGTTCAAAAAATACTATAAGGCACTTAGAAAAGCCTTGCTTATTGCATTTTCAATTAGTGCACCTAGGGCGTATGACCAGTTTGTGCAGCGACAATTGCGACTGGACGAGAATGTCGATGTTTATTTGGCTGATTTAAAGCGCCTGTTCGGAATTATCACTACAGTTCATAATGAGGATTTTTTAAAGTGTGCATTCGTGAATGACCTGCCAGCAAGTGTAAAATCTCAGTTAATTACATCATCGAATTTCAGCGACATGCAGTTATGTGACATTGTCGTAAAGGCTCGCTCAATGTTAGAGAGTCAACTGGATGACTAACCACAGCTATATTATACTAAATCGATTAAACGTGAAGCAACGATCAGACAGGTCATCGATCTAGAGATTGTCCTACTAAACCTATTCGAAGATGCTACAATTATGGATCTCGTGACCATCTAGCGAATCGATGTCAGTCTGGTGTAAATTCAAAAAACCATTTCAGAGAATATTAATATTTGATTAAGTGTATCCTCCCATTATTATTCAAATCCTCTAGTGTAAAAATGCGAGTAAATGGTATAGATTGCAATGGCTTAGTGGACAGTGGTGCGACAAGAACGCTGATATCAAAACGAATATATTTACCAACAAAAGGAAAGTGCACCACAACGCTTATTAATGGGTCTAAAGTTGCATGCAAAGAAACCGTTGAAGTCGATTTTTAGGTACAGGGTGGCGCAGTCATTAAAACAAGTTGCCTCTCTGTTGATATGGACATTCCATTTGATGCTTTAGTTGGAATGGATATCATCAATAGACTGGGTGGTATTCAAATTTTTCAAGGGTCTGTAAAGTTTCTTAGAGATGCGGATGTTGTTCATCATGCATCAGCGAGTCATGTATCTTCAAAACGGCAAATGCCTTCGGTTTCAATTAGAGATGACGACTTTAGTGCCATATTTGATAGAAATTCATGGTCGTGTGAATGGGTGTGGAAAAACGGGGAGCCTGAAAAAATGTACAATAGTATAGCCTCCTATAGCATTGATACTGATTTGCAGCAAGATTTTGAAAAGGAGGTAAGTTGCTGGATTCGAGAGGGATGGTTGATACTGTATGATGGCAAATTTAGAGCGTTGATACCACTGATGGCAGTAATGCAGGCAAACAAATCGAAAGTACGATCGGTATTGGATTTTCGGGAATTGAATGGTTTTGTGACAAGCAACACAGCAGATGCTGATGCCTGTGTTGACAAAATTCGGTCATGGCGAAGAAAGGGTAAGCATTTGTCTATTATGGATTTGTCCAGAGCTTATCTACAAATCCATGTTCGTGAGAAGTTGTGGAAATATCAGATGGTTAGATTTGGTGGTCGTCAGTTCTGTCTTACTAGATTAGGATTTGGATTTAATGTGGCACCGACGATTATGAAAGCAGTTATGGAAAAAGTGATCTCCTTAGATCACAATGTAAGAGTCGTTTGCGACAGTTATCTTGATGACATAATAGTAGATGAATCTTAGATGTCTGCGAAATCAGTAAAATTGCACCTGTCCAAGTATGGCCTTGAGTCTAAAGATCCCCATAAAATTGACGACGCGCGGGTGCTTGGCTTAAAAGTCTATAAAATGCATGGGAAGCTATATTGGAAAAGAGACAACAAACCTTTAAATAGCGACGTTCCGACAACAAAGCGTCACCTCTTCTCATTCTGTTGGTCACTTTCCTGTTTGCGGATGGCTTAGACCATCGTGTAGCTATTTAAAGCGATTGTGCGGTGACATAGGATGGGATGATCCGATTCCAGAAAACGTTATGAAGTTAATAGAAAATCTCACAGTAAAATTTCGCGAACACGATCCAGTTCAAGGCAAATGGAGAATCGAAGAGACATCGAATTCAGTCAGCATTTGGTGCGATGCGAGTAGCGTCGCTGTCGGAGTCGTTGTCGAACTCAATGGAAATGTGATAGAGGATGCATCATGGTTACGCAAAATGGATGACGATACACACATTAATTTAGCAGAATTAGAAGCGGTCATAAAGGGTGTTAATATTGCCATCAGCAATAAATTTAGTAAAATCAAAATACTTACTGATTCCTCTTCAGTTCGTGCCTGGGTAGCGTGTGCCATAATGCGTGATAATCCAATACCAGCTCGTGGATTAGGCCAAGCATTAGTTCGAAGACAAGTTAGCCTTTTGCGTCAAATACTCGAAGAGTATGAAATTGATGCAACAATAGAAAAAAATAGAATCATCAAAGAATAAAGCTGATGTCCTATCTAGAATCCCAAAAGCCTGGATAAATTCGACCGCATGTTGTTTTGCTTCATGTAATGAAAGACTGCGAACACTAAGAACACATCACGAAAATCATCCTCAGGGTGTCGAGCGAACATTGTATTAGGCAAATCGAGTTTTTTCTGACCATAAATTCCGGAGATCAGAAGCGGATAAAATAATTAAATCATGCGATCATTGACTTAGGATAGATCCAAGTTCGATATGCTGGGAAACGGGTCACCTCAGAGTCCTTGAGAACTGGACCATACTTGCAGTGGACATAACGCATTACGACAACCGACCTTATCTGAGCTTAATCGATTATGGACCGAGTCGCTTCTCCGTTCGGAAGCAATTGTCGAACGAATCGAGCGAATTCACAGCAAACGCCATAGAGGATATAACGCCTTGACATTCAGATCACAAATGTTCACAAAAGTGTGTAAGAAATTCGGAGTAGATATTTGGTATATATGTGAATATCGTCCACAAGGGAATGGAATTGTTGAGAGATTACATCGGCATGTTATGCGTACTGTAAGTCGACATCCATTATGATCGAAGAAGCTGTTTATTTGCATAATGTATCACCAACAGACTTGACAGTTTCACCTAGCTCCCTAGTAGATCAAATTTATTCATACGAATTCGACTTCCTGTGTTCGTTAAACAACACAAATCGAATACGGTAGTACATGACTTCTCGCCTGGAGATGCAGTGTATGTTTGGTCGCCTGGATCGCGTTGGTTCACAGAATGGCCTATGCAAGTGGTAACCGGAGCAGGTAATGGGTTGTCGGTCGAAGTTGCTGGTATTCCACGACACATAGCTGATCTTCGGAAGGCAACATATTGCAAGAATCATTCTAGCATGTCAATTTCGAATAACTACAATGAATCACAGAGTCTTGCTAATGCTGATGATGGCATACGTTCAGATACTAAATCTGAAATTATCCCTCGTGTTCAAAGAAAGAGAAATACGCCGCTGTATCCGAAAGACTAAGTGATGATGTGATCATCACAGGGGCGTGTCTCTCAACCAACAAAGCAGCATTATTTGCAATGTTTTGATGCTGCCAAGATCGATACGATATGATTTCTCTTGTTGCTGATTTGTATAGTGGTATTGACGCCGCCTTTGATTGTTTATTTTGTGACTGTTAAAACGATATGTCGCTCATATATAACTGGTTTCGTTTTCCAATGTTTTGAGTTCTTACTAAGAAAAAAATCACTGCCTACTGTTTCATTTTAATCAATTTGCTTACAGTCTAAGCAAGATGACGGTATCAATTTCTTAGAAATTGGGACAATAATTGCAGACTTCCACGAATTCGGAACCTAGGAGTTGGAAATACTGTATTGAAAGAGCTTGATAAGAAATGGAGCAATACATGAAGACAGAGTTTTTAGAAGGAACGGAGAAATGCCATCCGGGCACGTTGAGCTATGTGCGTCGAGATTTCTTAAGCACGTCTCAACTTCACTGGAATATATTACTTACTGCAACTGATCGGCGAGCGCATCGAGACCATCTGCAACTTTTTCTTGAACAAATTTATACGTAATAGTAAGTCATTTAAAAATGTAATAAGAAGAAGTTACACTGATAGATTCCACATTTTACATATCTGTAGTGAAAACGTGGTTTCTAACTCCGTAGAAACGTCGTTATATGAATTCCTAAATCTAATAGCAAATGGTACAAGGAACACGAAAGTGAGATAACAAATTAGTTAGACATGAGCGCAAAACTCAATCGAATGCCTTTGAAACATTTTAAAAGATAACTTCGACGTATTTACCTGAGCCAGTTGCCTCAGTCCATAATTCACGGGCTGACAACTAATTGATAAGACACGACTGCTTGGAAAGAAAACCGTGCAGTGAATTTTAATAACACAGTGTTCATCTAAATGATGCAAAATTTCACGGGCAATCAATCTTTCCAGAACTTTACATGGAATTTGAAAGGCTTATAGGTATATAGTCTGAGCAATAATTGTCAGCCCATAATTCACGGGCTGACAACTAATTGATAAGACACGACTGCTTGGAAAGAAAACCGTGCAGTGAATTTTAATAACACAGTGTTCATCTAAATGATGCAAAATTTCACGGGCAATCAATCTTTCCAGAACTTTACATGGAATTTGAAAGGCTTATAGGTATATAGTCTGAGCAAGATGACGGTATCGGTTTCTTGGGAATTGGGACAATAATTGCAGGCTTCCACAAATTCGGAACCCAGGAGTTTGAAATACTGTATTGAAAGAGCTTGATAAGAAATGGAGCAATACATGAACACAGAGTTTTTAGAAGTAACAGAGAAATGTCATCCGGGCATATTTAGCTATGTGCGTCGAGATTTCTTAAGCACCTCTCAACTTCACTGGAATATATTTTAGAAATTGTTAAAGTTGTGCAATAGCTCCTAATCTCCAAATATTAGCAGTTTTCACATAATCATCACACGGAAGAGAAAAGCCCGAAGCCAGAGCTTCAGCAATTTCAACTTTATTAGTCAATTCGCTGTATTAATAAAATTAAACACCCTTCACTGTATTAATAGAATTAATTAGAGAAGGAATAGTTCTATTGCGGCGAACATATACCCAAAACTGTTTAGGCTGTTCATAAGCCTTAATCGCAATAACTGCTGAGAACTCATTCCGCTTTCTTAGTTTTAGTCCTGTACAAAAGTTTCGTATTAGTCTATAACGACGAATTATATCCAAATTTGAACGTGACATGCGCCAAAGTGATTACGAGTTTTCAACTTAAGCTTTAGATCTTTATCAAACCAAGCAGGAAATTTCGGTTGTGAAGAAATTGCACGTGTTGGAGCGAATGCTTCTGATATATTCATTAGTTACTCCGAAATCTGAAAAAGTAGTTCATTATCTTCACCTATTACGCGAAGTGGGTGAAGTTGACTAAAATTTAAAAATTTCATCAGTTTTACCGTCGATAGGTGGCAGATAACAAACTTTTTCAATGCCAGTGATACGTTTGGTGAATGCTAAATCGAGAATGAATCCCGGCCTTGATGAACTTCATGTAGGTTTGTATATATGCTGAATTAGAATCAGTTTGGCAACTAGGAATTCGGATAAATAATTTTCATCAAAGCTACGTTCAGTGAAGATAGATTATCAGTTTGATTTTGGTGCATTGAAATTGCCAACGAGTATAAAATGTTTGCTAATCACAATGAGCTCAACAGTAGCTTTAAATCTTCAAAATTTATTGGAACTGATGGGGACCTATTTAGAACACAAATATTAATACTGACGGACTCACAGTTACAATAATACAAATTTATTTAATGTGGCAAATGCGTACAAGCTGTACGCTTACAAGTCCACAGACAAAAATGAGAAAGTCAAGCAGTTAAATTGTTCAGATGGGATCGGATTTGTCGTTTGAAGCACTGCAGGGAAGTTGATTGGCGTATATGAATGGGCAGATGATTCCACGATAGAGGAGCAGCCACCAGGAAGGAGCGGAGTCCAAAGGAGGTAGAGTAGTTTGGGACATGTAAAAGAAGGGAATTACAGGAACGCAAGGAACAGTAAACAGAACGGGAATTATCAAGAAAAGGAAGGTTGAGAAATGAAGGGGTATGAAAAGTTACAAGGCGGAAAGCAACGATAAGAAGACGAATTTGAACACGACAATAAATTGTAGGCAAATCGAGAGAAGCAAGATGGTAGGATGTGTGATCAAAACGACGAAGACGGAGGAGAATTCGGACAGCTGCGTTGACGATGCGTTGTAGGGGAAGAAGAGTGGATTTAGGTGAGTTGGAAAATAGACTAAGACAATAATCGAGTCTAGAAAAAAGGAGAGATGATATGAGAGTCATACAAGAAGGGAAATCGATCAATCTACGAACTTGACGGAGGTTGCGGAGTATCAAGGTAGATGAGCGTACTTTATCTCTAACGAAAGGTTTAAGTGAAAGTCGGTTGTCAAAATGGAAGCCTAGGAAAACGAGATTATCAACGATAGGAAGAATTGTAGAATTTAATGATACGGAGGGAGGTTCGAAGCCGAGGCGTCGAGGTAGGATCCACATAATTTTGGATTTATCAGGATTCAGAGAAAGGCGAAGGGAAGAAAGATGATTGGAAATTGAGACAAGACAGTCGGAAGCAGAAACACTAAGATCGTGAATACGATAAACAGGTGCATGAGCATAGATGAGAATGTCATCAGCATATTGCATAACATGGAAGTTAAATTTATGAGAAATCGAAGACAAATCACCAAGAAGAAGAGAGAAAAGTATAGGGCCTAATACGGAGCCTTGCGGAACACCGGACGGAATGGACGAAGGATGGGAGAGAGAAGAGTTAGAATATACGCGAAATGTACGGTTTGATAGATATGAAGAAAACCATGATACAGTGGGTAAAGAGAAGCCATAATCATGACGAAGGCGATGGAGAAGAATCGAGTGATCGACGATGTCAAAAGCAGACGATAGATCAAGAGAAACTATGACACTACATAATTTATGATCGCGCGATATGAGTAAGTCGTTATAAACTTTAAGACATGCAATTTCGGTAGAGTAATTAGAGCGAAAAGCGGCTTGGAAGGGAGGAAATAAGTTAGAGGAATAGAGATATGTATTAACTTGCTTAAGAACGAGACGCTCAAGGAGTTTAGAGAGGGTTGGGAGAAGTGAGATTGGACGGTACGAAGATGGTAGTGAAGAGTCGAGAGATTGCTTTTTGATGATAGGACGAACAGTGGCGCATTTCCAGATGGAAGGAAATGTACAGCTACGGATGGACGAGTTGAACAATGTGGTTAGGAAGGGTAAGATAAAAGTGCAGATATTTTTAAGTAAGTGAGTGGGAATTGGGTCAGAAGGAGAGGTTTTATTAGGTAATGACAGCAGAACCGAAGAAACTTCATCAGACGAAACGGGAAGAAGGTGGAATAGTTCTGGGAGGGAAGTATTTAAAGATAAGAGTGGGTACAAAGGGGCTATGGGTAGTAGGGAAAGTAAATTAGATAGCTTAGTTTGTAGATAAGAAGAAAATTCATCAGGATTTATATTACAAGGGGTAGATGATCGTGAAAGAATTGAGTTTAAGATTTTCCAATGAGATTTCGAGTTGGAAGATGACTCGAGTTGATTTCGCCAAAAGAGAGTACGTTTAGTACGTATAAGAATGAGATGTGAACGGCGTTGAGAAAAGTAGGAATCACGAAGATTTGGAGGGAGTGAGTTGGGTGAACGTTTAAGAAAGCGTTTATACATACGAAAAGAGTGACGGAGTCGACGCTTAGAAAGACTACAGTCAGAATCGAACCAGGGAGCATGGCGCAAGCGCTGGGAACGTCGAAGTCGACTAGGTAGAAGGTTATTGAGGATCGACGTAAGTTCAGAATCAAACAGAATGCAGAGATTATCGGGAGAGAGATAGTTAAGAGGAAGTGAAAAGAGTGAAGAATTGAGTAAGGCTGTGCAGAGAATAGGGATATCGAGAAGCTTCCAGGGTCGACTTGGTGTAGATAATGGTAAAGGCGGAGAAGGAGGATGGGGACGAGTAAGAGTAAGAGTGACAAGGAAATGATCGGACAAACCAGGATCAGTAATTGACAAGGAGGTATAGTCATTGAAGCAGTTAGGAACAGCAATGATGTCGAGAGCACCGCCGAGAATATGAGTTGGGCTTGTTGAAAGTAATTTATAGTTAAAATCAGAAAAAAGATTAGTTAAAGTGATAGAGTCAGAGTCAGACGGGCGATCAAGACGAATGTTAAAGTCACCGAGAACAAAAGAAGGAGTATAAGATAATGAACAGTGAGACATTAGATCTGCAAGGTCGTTAAAGAAGATACGTGATGGGGCAACTGAACCTGGACGGTATACAATCACAAGTTCCAGAGGGAAA
The DNA here is from genome assembly GCA_012934845.2 of Pomphorhynchus laevis. Lineage (NCBI taxonomy): Eukaryota > Metazoa > Acanthocephala > Palaeacanthocephala > Echinorhynchida > Pomphorhynchidae > Pomphorhynchus > Pomphorhynchus laevis. Next base: position 19,677 of record WNNJ02002210.1, on the reverse strand, counting down.
GGCGTTGATAATCTGCATATGAGTAATTCGAACGAGGTGTAACGGATGTTAACGTTGATTTTACGTAAAGACATTGGGTGACGAGCAATGGCAACAATACTGCCATGGTTAGACGCAGTAGATGTATGAGATGTAATTTGACGAGCTGATTCAACTAGAGAACAACCAGAGCGACATAGACGACGAATAGCAAGATCGTTGGAGTCAGTGTGCCAGGATTCGGTAATGCAGAGAATATCGATAGATAATTGATCGAAGATATCGAGAAGCATATCAGCTTTATGAAGAATGGAGCGAGTATTGAATAGACTAAGACGAAAAGTATGCTTAGGAGCGAGATCGACTAGCGAAGAAGACAAGGGGGAGAGATGGGACGCCATCGAATTTTTGGCCTTGTGTGAAGAACGTGAAAATTTCCGTTGATTTTACGTATAGATAAGGATGACTCGCCGTTTGTTTCACGTCGATGTTTTTCAATGCGAGCTAAATTGAGCTGGGCAATATCAGAAGGGGAGCGGTCAGGAAAGATACGGCAAGTAGATGAAGTGGTAAGAAGTTTAAAACGTTGGGAGAGTACCGAAGAGGCATGTGAACTATGTCGGAAAACGATTTTTAAGAGTGGAGGACTGAGATGATTTGATTTAGTGGATTTGTTTAAACGAATAAAGGATACAGGAGCGATATTATTGAAGAGTGATGGGTTATCATCAGGAAGAATGGTTGCTAGGATAGACCTGAAAGCAGATACATCATCATCGAGGCGAGATTGTGGAGAAGCAGATTCGGAAAGCTTTAAGTTTGATATGATTATACAGCGATCGCGCGAAGGAAAACGATTTCGTGGAAGTGGTGGACGGACAGAGCTGGTTGGAGTCGAGGTAGATGAGCAGATAGAAGTGGAAATGACAGGGGTGCTTGATAAAGAATTAATATTGGTTGGAGCAAGTGTGACAGGAGCGGGGTGTTGAATCGGTTGATCAGAGATGTGACTGGATATGATTTTAAATGAAGGATGTAACTTATTGGGAAGTGTTACGTGGGAGGTAGAGTAAGGAGAATTAAAATAGGTTGGGGCATGAGTGACAGGAATGGAGTGTTGAATTAGTTGATCGGAAATGTTACTGGAAATGATTTTGATGGAAGGGTGTAAATTATTGAGAGGTGATACAGGGGGGGGGTCGAGTAAGGAGTTCGTGAGGAGAATAAAGAAGTTTGAGATTTATTTAGATTGGGGGAGGAATAGGAAAGAGGAGGTACGAGATGAAAAGCTTTACCGTTAGCATTGTTAGAATGAGAAAGATTAATGGAAGTTTGGTACGTAGTTGAACGAGGAGTGTGTGAGAGAGTAGGTTCAATAATGGGATTATATGATGCGAAGTCAGGTGTTGATGCGAGGGAAACATCTAAAAAAGCATTGGTCTGAGTTGTAGTGTGTGATACAGGAGTAGATGAGCAGGATAACTGTAGTAGTCGTACTGATGTACAAAAACCGCAAGTGAAATGTTTACGTTTATACACCGAGTGGTCGGATATTTTAACACGAACAAGTGTCCATACATCGCAATCTTTGGAATCGCATCCAACTTCAAAGCTGGTATAACCATCATTGCATTTAGATGTGGAAGATTGTTGATCAGGAACAGGGATCTGAGATCGCGCTTTTTTAGGCATGACCTTTTATCGATAGATTGAGCTCAATCCGCGAGCGTAGCGAGCGGAACTGACAGGAATAATCTGGAACTGACAGGAATAATCTGGAATGTAAGATGTTGTAATCAAGAAAATTTTTACTTAGCATAAAAGCGCAACATCTCAAACGATCAATACTCGTCACATGTAGATGATATATTTGATATAATTAAAATGTCGCGAATGTACGCAGCAACTCCACCTCAACGCTTACCCGATATTCGATCAGCTCGCAGCAGCCGATAACCTGGAATCTTAATAAGGGTATCTAATCTAATTGAAACTAATTTTTGCTGTTCATCACGTGCAAAACGACGAATGACATGTATTTTAAAGCACACGTCGAAATTAATTTCTTAGCAAATTACATTCCAGATCAATCCAGTTCTAGATCAATCCAGCAAATTTAACAGTTTTAACGCACAAGGACAACCATCTACGACGCACTACGACAACCATCTACGACAACCATCGACGACAACCATCGACGACAACAATTGACGGCAACCATCGTTTATGGGTGGACGTAAGAAAACAACTAAGACCGACACCAACTATGGACAACTGCAAGTACAGTGCTCGATACACGACTGCAGCGTCTGGACAACAATCACCTGCGACAAGAATAAGGCTAAAGAAGACTTCGTATGTGGTTTTTGTGCCAACAAACTAATATGCAACCTTTCCAATAAGCACATATCAATCCAACACGTCAACTCAAACTACCCCCGTCGTTTCTAATGTCTTTCCTCCACCCACCGACCCTGTCACCATATACACTTCCCATTCCATGTCATCTTCACTCCCCGACAACCCACGTCCCGTCCTTCCTGTCTTGTTTCTCAATAACTTGCATCCATCAATCAAAATCACATCCACCAACCTCCACTATCCTTCCACTCATAACATTTTCTCACATCGCTTGCCACCCTCTTTATTATCATTATCCTCTATGTCTCCCGTCGTCAAACCAAATCCCTCCAAATCATCAACTGCCAGCTCTTCTATCGTGATCTCACCTACTCACGTCAGTCGTCCTCCTTTACGGAAGCGCTTTGCTTCTCGCGATCGTTGCGTCATTGTTACTAATATCACGCCTTCTAACTCCTTATCTCCACAAGCACGTCTCGACCACGATGTTTCCGCCTTCAGATCCATCCTCTCGTCTATTGTTCCTGCGGATAAACCATCCTTTTTCAAGGACATTTCTCCTGTCGCATTCATCCGTCTAAACAAATATTCTCAATCTAATCCTTCCCAGCCCCCTCTCCTAAAAATTGTTTTCAAGCATCGCTCTCACGCGTCTTCTGTCCTCTCTCAACGATTCAAACTCATGTCATCTTCAACCACTCGAATTTTCCCCGATCGCGCCCCTTCCGAAATCGCTCAAATCTCTTCAGCCCGCATCGAAAAACGCCGTCGCGAGGAAAACGGCGAAACATCACTTGCCATCCGAAACATAGACGGAAATTTTCAAGTTGTCCACACCCGTCCAAAAATTCGATGGCGCTCCATCTCTCCTATGTGTCTTCTCCACCAGTATCTTTCGCCACAGCACACGGTTTTCGCCTCGGTCTCCTCAACACTAGATCAATTCTCAATAAATCCGATCTTATCCTCAACCTATTCACCAAGCAATCCATCGATCTCTTCTGCCTCACCGAATCCTGGCACTCAGATTCCGACAACCTTTCCATTCGCCGTCTGCTCTCTGCCGGTTGCTCCCTAGTCAAATCCGCCCGCCCCCTCAGCTCATGCCCTTCTAAATCCTCTAATCATGGCGGCATCGTCGCATTCGCGCGTCACCCAGCGTCTCTTCGCAAAATCAATCCCCCTTTCAGTCCTTGCTCTTTTGAATTGCTCACTTGTCGTTATTCTAACCCGATCACTCTAGATCTCACCATTGTATACCGTCCTGGTTCATCAGCTCCTACAGCCTTATTTTTTACCGAACTCGCTGACCTCCTTTCTCATTGTTCTTTGTCCTCAATCCCTTCACTCGTTCTAGGCGACTTCAATATCCGCCTAGACCGCCCCTCTTCCACAGATTCCATCCGCTTCATCAACATTCTATCCAACTACAATTACAAACTAATCTCCACTGCCCCCACACATATACTTGGCGGGGCACTCGACATCATCGCTGTCCCCGATCATTTTGCTGCCCACACCTCACTGTCCATCTCTGATCCTGGTCTATCCGATCACTTTCTTATCACCCTTGATCTCGCTCGCAACCACACTCCTCCTCGCACACCTACAATCTTACGTCGCCATTGGAGAAATCTTGACCACTCCATTCTCCGCTCTGCCTTACTCAAATCGTCTCTATCATTACCTACAATAACATATTCATCTCCTCACGATCTCGCCTTTATTTTCGACTCTGAACTCACATCCACTCTCGATCTTCTCTTGCCCTTTAAGTCTCACCCACACCGTCGCTTGCACCGTGCCCATGGTTTGACATCCAATGCCTACTCTCAAAGCGTCGACTCCGCCATGCTTTTCGAGTCTATCACCGCTCTCTGAGACGCGATTTCCGCTCGATCACTCCGTCTTTCTGTGATTCCTATCTTGCTCTTCACCAGTCTCATCTCCACCTACTACGTACCAAATGCAACTCCTTCTGGCAGCATAAAATCATCACTTCATTCAACTCTAAGACTCTCTGGCATACTTTTAACTCAATCCTGGCTCGTTCCTCTACGCCTTGCAACATCAATGCTAATGATTATTCGTCATTTCTCCAGACTAAAGTATCCACGCTGCTCTCTCACACCCCGGTCTCCATCCTATCCCACTCTGCCCAGTCTACTCTCATCCTTCCGGAACTCTTTCATCTTCTCCCTGTATCACCTACAGAAGTATCATCTGTCCTCATGTCCTTGCCCAACAAAACCTCACCTGCAGATCCCCTGCCTACCCACATATTAAAATCTATATGCTCATCGATATCCCCATTTCTCACAACCTTGTTTAACTCGTCCATCCGCAGTCGTATCTTCCCTTCACACTGGAAATCCGCAATCGTTCGTCCCCTCCTTAAGAAACAATCGCTCGACCCCTCCCTTCCTTCTAGCTATCGCCCCATTTCACTACTCCCTACTCTTTCAAAGCTCTTAGAACGCCTCATCTTAATACAAATCAACGCTTATCTCTCCTCATCCAATCTGTACCCTCCTTTCCAATCCGCTTTCCACTCTAATCACTCGACAGAAATCGCATGCATAAAAGTGTACAACGACTTACTCATTTCTCGAGACAAGGCTCTATATAGTGTTCTCATCTCCCTCGACCTCTCCTCCGCATTCGACATTGTCGACCACTCCGTCCTCCTTTCTCGCCTTCGTTATGATTACGGCTTTTCTTCCTCCTCCGTAGCTTGGTTCGCCTCATATCTATCCGACCGTTCCTTTCGCGTCTGTTCTAATTCATCATCCTCCCCTCCCATCCCTATTTTTTGCGGGGTTCCACAAGGTTCAGTCCTAGGTCCCCTGCTTTTCTCTCTTTTGCTTGGCGCTCTCTCTCCATTTATCAAACCTTACTCCTTTAACGTCATGCAATACGCCGATGACATTCTAATCTATGATCATGCACCCGCACATCGCATACACGATATCGGCATTTCTGCCTCCAACTGTTTTTCTTCTATCTACAAACGTCTCTCCAATCTCCATCTCGTTCTAAACCCCGAAAAGTCCAAAATATTGTGGATCCTTCCCCGTAAACCAAACATATCTCATCCCATTGTATCTTTTGCCTCATCGATCATCCCTATAGTCCACAATCTCACTTTCTTAGGCTTCCATTTCGATGATCACCTTTCCCTTAAACCCTTCGTCCGTGACAAGGTCCGCTCGTCTAACTTAATTCTCCGTGACATCCGCCGTATCCGCCCCCTTATCGACTTCCGTTCTTGTATGTCTCTTCTTTCATCGCTTCTTTTCCCTAAAATCGATTACTGCCTTAGCCTTTTCGCCAATTCTCCAAAATCCATCATCCTACCCCTACAACGAATAATCAACACCGCCGTTCGAGTGCTCTTTCGTCTCCGTCGCTTTCGACCACACATCCACATATTTTGCCCAACTCTCCTGGCCCACCATCCACATCCGCATCAAACTCCGCCTTCTTCTCGTAACTTTTCGTCTCATCGCTGTCAGCTCTCCATCGTTCATCAACCTTCCTTTCTTAGACAACACTCGCCCCACCTCGCTATCGCTTCGTTCCTGTCATACTCTCTTACTCCACGTTCCTAATTACTCCAACAACTACGGTCTCCGATTTTTCCTCGTCGCCGCCTCACTCGCCTGGAATCAACTCCCTCTCGACGTCCGCCGCGCTCCCTCCTTTATCACATTCAAACATCTCCTCCGTTCACACCCTCTCGACAACTGATTCACAGTCTTGTTTTATTGTTTGTGGTCATGTAAGCGTGCGCTGGCACGCATTTGCCACGTTAAAATAAATCCTTTTTTTATCTGTAACATGAATATGTTGTAACCAGGAGTCAGTTATAGTGAAAAAATCGTACGAATGTGACAGAATATGTTGTTTGAGTTCTACAACAGATCTATTTTACAATCCGAATTTATCTACATTGAATAAATTCGTTGTTAGTTTTGCTCATATATGCTTCATCGGAACCCATCGAACTGTCGGTCGACATTTCACAACGTGAAAATTTCGAACACAAAGGTTAATTTTACCACTAGATAATCGACTTTTTAATTTCTAAATTTCTTTTTTTATACAGTCCTCTAAGGCGGGATCGCGAAGAATACGTGTATTGGTTATCTTCAATCCATATTCACGCTTTAATAAGATATCGACATGATCGATAGAGCGCATTACGACCTTCAATAGTCGAAACTTATCAGTAAATTTCTTCCCCAATATAAACACCTTGCGAACGTTTATACAACTTGCAATTTCATCATCACGTTTTTGCAAAAGCTGAGAAAAAATGTCGCTTAATCTATCAGCATCGTCATTTAAGCATTCTTGGAATTTTCTACGGCTGATTCTGTTATTCCGCTGATAATAATATTATAACTTCTATTAAGGCTATGTTGTTTATCACCTTTATTTTGGTAGGGTGGTGAAGTACCCGAGAAAGTACTTGCTTCAGTATTACTGAAGCAATTACGACTGCTTATGTATTACTCTACGATTATAAGTTTTTGCTGCTCTTAATGGATTCTTCAGTATTCGGCAATTTCCCAGTTTTAATTACATTATCTTTTATTTTGTCTGATGACGGAATATGTCCATAGTATTTGTCGAAGGAATAATTGCAGAACTATCAAAATTAAGGTAGGTTGCCTTTGATTTAGTCAAACCATCATCAGTCAAATCAATGTTTATTGAAGCACTCATAGGATCTTATTTGATGATCATGCAACCAATTTTTCGATGTGTACATATCCGTCAATCATAAATTTATTTATATTTCGTATAGATGGAACCGAGGATGTGCTGTCTACTTTTTGTAAAGTGAGGTACAGCAAAAACGACAAAAAATTTCGAGCCGAAAAGAAGGTTCATCGGTCGATGGGTAGCAAACAGCTGTCCAATCATTGCAGCATATTCTATCACGCCTGACTTGTCGCGTAATATAATCAATAGTATTTGATTGGTCGTAAGGTAAAGTATTTGAGCAATTGATTATCTTTCATTTATTGATTGATTTAAAGTTGAATTTGGAATAGTAGCGACATCACTACTATTAGTAGTCGACCACGAGATTTTGCCATTCGATTAATATCAACGGTTGCTTGTCTTGCTAGTATTTATAAGAACCACGACAATTTTTTTGTTGGAATTAATTTTAATAATAATTCATTATTAATAATAGATACAATTTTAAAGGTCATTCGCAAAAAAGTACTTACAGAAGTAAAGTACTTACAGTACTTTTTGTAGTAAATAATGAATTACATCTCTGTCTGGATAAAAGAACAAGTGTTGATTATCAATCTAGGTGTACGAACCGAATATGACTGAGCGCGCCAATGATATGCTGATTTTACTGCGTAGTTTAATTATGATCACTTTTGTGTTTTACTGCCCTCTGATGTGCAATCACCTTAAGAAGAATATACGCTGTCCTCAAGTAGTTGCAATCAAATAGTTTCAATCAAGTAGTTGCAATCAAGTAGTTGTAATCAAGTAGTTGCAATCAAGTTGTGCTCACTTCATATTCGATTCAAAACCGCAAATATAATGACCACTGCACGACATGTCTTTCGAGCAGGTCACTCCACCGCACCCAATATCTTGTTAGCTCGTGAAAGATGGTTTTCTTTGAAATCTGAAAGGGTATATATCGACATTATTTATGTCGACCTCTCGAAAGCGTTCGGCACCCTATCTCACGATAATCTTATCCGAACTTTTCGGCATTACTCGTTCGATTCATGGTTAATAGACTAGATTGCAGATTACCTTTATAATAGAAGGTTCTATGTTAGTCATAATGGACGTCTCTCCTCAGCCATTTCGATGACCTGTGGTGTTCGACAGGGATTCTCTCGAGAGGGGTTTTCTCACCCCTCTTGTTCACGTTGTATGTAAATTAGCTTCCGAATGTGATTCATTCGCCATCTCTGATGTACGCTGACGACTAAAAAATATGAAACCAAATTGCATCGTTATTGAATGCTGACTATTTTCAGTCTGATCTCAATATGATCCATTAATGGGCGCATACTCATGGGCTCAGATTGAACGTAGCTAAGTGTGCTCATATGCATATTGGCCAACGTTTTCCAAATACACAATACTATATTGGAGGAGTGATGATCCAGAAAGTCAAAAAGTTCACTGACTTGGGTGTGGTGATAGCATCCGACCTGAATACCATATCTAACAACGTGACTGTAGCATCCTGAGGAAGCCTAGGCTATTCAACAGCTATATCCGGCATATTCTGACGTATGCATATGCTGCATCATATCCTACTACAAAACGTAATCGAAAAGCCTTTGTGATGGGGTTCTAAACGTGTGCGTGGGTTATTCAATGTTCCCTATGCAGAGCGCATGCGTAAATTGGGAATCCAGACAATCGAGTGCAGCCGTGTGGAGATGGAATTGACGATGCTTACAAGATATTTTCGTCCAATGGTCATCCATGCACCGATGTTATATCTGCGGGGATCCGACTTAATCAGAGAGGATATGGACGTTGCTTGTCACCGAAATACACGCATTTTTATCACTCCGCAGTGTTTAGCAGCCGCGTGGTTCACATGTGGAACAGCCTCCCAATTGAAATTGTGATGGCTATTGATAGTAGGAGTTTTAAGATCTTAAAAATAAAATGAAGGAGAATACGAACGATAAAATGAAGGAGAATGTGATGCCCCTGTATGAGCCTGCGCCCTCTTTTGGTGGTCTAATAATAATGAAAATAATAATGAAACTATATTAACAAGTTTTAGATATCACAGATTCGTTCAAGATACTTTGCACGCTTTCGTTGCTCGTGATATTCGAAACTTGCTTCTACTGATTTTGAATGATAAGGAATTGCTCGATAGTTAAATATACAGACACCCAAGAATGTTAACTATGTTCTACCACCAAACTTGCAAATTTTAGAGGAATGAACATTACTACACCTGGTAGTTGTAAGAATCAGATCAGCTAAATGAGTTCAAATTACTAGCAAGTTCAAATTGTCTGCAACGGGCTGTAAGGTAGATTATATATTGCTACTGATGTTGTTAAAACATTACGCACCCATTATGACGCTGTACTGATAAGCGTCGGACTTGCAAGAGAACCTCAATGTGAGATGTTGATCTGTAATCAACACCGACATCAAGATTACACACCACATGGACTCCAACGATATCTACATGCTAGCAAATCTTGCAATTCCATATTGGACAAAGGGAAATCAAGTAATTTAGAGGACAAATAGTTTCTCTTGATTGACCTACCATTTATTGTCGTGTTCAAATTCGTCTTCTTATTATTGCTTTTCGCCTTATAACTTCTCATACCCCTTCATTTCTCAACCTTCCTTTTCTCGACAATTCTCGTACTGTGTATTGTGCTCTGCGTTCCCGTAATTCTCTTCTTTTACATGTCCCAATCTACTCTACCTCTTTTGGCTTCCGCTCTTTCGTTGTGGCTGCTCCTCTCTTGTGGAATCAACTGCCTATTCATATCCGCCAATCAACATCTATGCCGTGCTTCAAACGCCAAATCCAATTCCATTTCAACAATTAACTAATTACCTGTGACTTTTGATGTTCTTTTTTTTGTTTGTTAGTGGTCATGTAAGCGTGCATTTTGCACGCATTTGCCACGTTAAATAAATTATTGTATTATTAACCAGCTTTAAATTGAATTTAACCAGCTTTTTTTGTATTATATTGCCCAGTCTGGGATCGTAAATTTCAATTTGAGGCCCATTTGCGGGAACCTAAGTTAATATGTTTATTTTTAATAAATTGTTCATTATTAAAAAAAATTAACCAGCTTTAAGCACCATTCACAGAGTAATATCAATACACTTAAAATTATTTTCAGATGTTTGTATGATAGAGAATTATTAGAGCTGGATCAAATAAAAGAGGACAATTTTTATTGATATTCGCTAACCTCTGTTAGCATCTTCAAAAATTACATTTTTTAATGTACATGCTTATATTAAAAAAGTCCAAACGATCACCGACATTTTCTTTGAGCAGGTGCTGCTGTTATTAGCGATAACCAGCTGCTTTCAGTATTGTTTGAATTTTTGACATCATTTCAACAACTTTTAAAGGGACACAAAACGCAATAAAAAAGGGGTAATTCAAAATAGTTTAGAATTTCAGTATTTTACTATTATACAAAACAATATTTAAAGTATTTAATGTCTTATTGTTTGAAATAAATCTTTTTAAATGAATATTCCAAAAATTATTAATAAATGGTAACCTATTTATTTTCTCTTTATTGCCAATAACAACTTGTTTATCCTTTTTGGTACTTTTGTAGAAACAAAGTGTATTTTTACGTGGCAAATGGTTGATGATGCAAAATATACAGGGGAGGGGATATGTTAGGTTGACTGGTAGGAGATCGCAAGATCGGTTTTTGTCACGAACGAATTGATCGAGAAAAAGACAGTTGTTCAAGTAAACTTCCAAAAAGTGAGATGATCAACAATAGAAAGAACGGTAGAATTAAGAAATACCGAGGAAGGATAGACATATATGGAAGAAAAGATAAACCATAAGATTTAGACATTGAATAGTTAAGATACAAACGAAGAGAGACAAGATGTTTGGAGACGGAAAAAATATAATTCGTAGAAGAGGCGGAGATATCATCGATAATATGAGAGGATAATGAGATTATCATCACTTCCGCCGGTAAATTGTTCCAAGCTGGAATGACACGCACGGCAAAATTGCTGCTTCTTTTTTACACCAGTGTTTACGTTGTAACATAAGTGGATGACCACGTAATCTTGAGTCATTTCGCGTACGAAATAAACTTCTAACGGGATTCTCAGGATTGCTCATCGCCCACCACACTACAACCAGGTCATTTAGTGCTCGAAGTGAAAATAATGAGGGCATATTAAGGCGACTTAACCGTTCCTTATAAGTAAGGTTATGAAAGCTTGCTACCCGTTTACAATAGCGTCGCAATACATGTTCAATACGAAACTCTTCCGATTTGTTAACTGGGTATGACGCCGGAGAACAATAGTTAAGAACATTTGAACAGAGAGTAGTGAATAAAAGTTTAAATGACTCAATTTATAATTTACTAAAACATCTGGAAATCATACCGGGAATTCGAGTTGCTCTAGCACATATTTGCTCCGTATTTTCCTAGTGCCTAGATCATCCGAAACAACGACGCCCAAGTCTCTATATTGACGAACCATAGGAATTGGTTGTAAGTTAATTGAGTAGCTGGTTGTCGAAAACTTATTCCCTATGTGCATGTATGCACATTTTGTCACATTAATACTTAAACAGTTCTCAGCTGTCCAATACGTCAATGTATCGAGATCATACTGTAACATTTGTCGGTCAAGGTCATTAACAACACTGCGATAGATCTTAAGATCATCGGCGTACAACAACGTTTTTGACAGCAGTAATGATGTATATATATATATATATATATATATATATATATATATATATATATATATATATATATATATATATATATATATATATATATTCAAACGAAACTCTTATGATTATATATATATATATATATATATATATATATATATATATAAATAAAATTGGTCCTAAAATCGATCCTTGTGGTACACCACTACATATAGAAGTCCAATCTGACAAAGTCCCACTTACTCTGACTGCTGCAGTTCTATCTAATAAATACGCACGAATCCAATTAACAATTATAGAATCAAAGCGAAGTACTATAAGTTTGCCAATAAGTATATTATGATTGATTGTATCGAAAGCACGCGAGAAGTCCACGAATACAACGTCGGTGTCGACTCCTGCATTTAAAGCACTGGACCAATCATCTCTAGCAATTAGAAGATTTGAACATGTTGATCTACTCGAACGGAATCCATGTTGGGCAGGATGTAAAAGGTTATTTATCGAAATATGGCGGTTGATGTGTAACAAAATCAAACGCTCTAGTACCTTACAGCAAATACATGTCAGACTAACTGGTCTAAAATTGCTGGCGCATGACCTATCACCTTTTTTATATACGGGACAAACTATCGATTTAAGCCAGTCGAGGGGAATCTTTGATTTGCATAAGGAAAATATGAATATTCGATGTAGTAGACCGCAAATCCGGGAAGCTAATTCTCTAAGTAGGATGGATGACAATCAGTCAGGACCAGCAGAATGACAACGTTTTAATCTTCGAAGTTGCTCATATACATAAGCGATAGAAATATGTGAATTCAAATAAGATGAATAGGAATGTTTTCATCTTGAGATCGATAAGTTGATTAGTTGTACCGGTTACTGATGTCCAAATATCACATCCTGGTTTGGAATACTGTACTTGATTTGATTCGTAGTTCGAGACTTTGACTGATGACTGCACACGCTTCTTTTTGCCCATATTAGTCGTGTATAAAAACTATCAAAATTATTGCAATTGTTGAAATCGTGTTAATCGTTGTAAAAATCGTTAAAATCGTTGTAACGCAAATTAATTTTATTCTTATCTAAAAAGGAAAAGCATTGTTCGATGCCGGAATATTCTACGTATGCATATATTCGTAAGTAGTTACTGATCAGGAATATTTAAATGTAAGTAGTTACTGATCAAGAATATTTAAACTAGTGATGTTAATCGCGTACGACAACAATGTCTAAACGAGACTTCCCATGTGAATTTTCTGCAAACAAACTAATCCGCTACCTCTCCCATCAGCACATATCAACCTCCAACATGTCCACTCAAACTACCCCCGTCGTTTCATATGTCCTTTCTCCACCCATTGCATCAATCTAAATAACCTCCACGATACTTCCACTCATAACTTTTTTTCACATCGCTTGCCACCCTCTATATTATCTATATTCTCTTTGTCTCCCGCTGTCGAACCTACTATCTTCATATCCTTAACTTCTAGCTCTCCTATCGTTATCTCACCCACTCACGTCACTCGTCCTCCTTCACGGAAACGCCTTCCTTCTTAAAAGGAAGGCGTTCCCCTTCCTTAACACAAACACGTCTCGACCAAGATGCTTACGCCTTCAGATGCATCCTCTCGTATTTTGTTCCTGCGGATAAAACGTCCTTTTTAAACGACATATTTCATGTCGCATTCATCCGCCTAAACAAATCTTCTCAATCTAAGCCTTATAAGCCCCCTCTCCTAAATTTTTTCCACTCATCGCTCTCACTCGTACTCTGTCCTCTCCCAACGATTTTAACTCATGCCTCTTCAGCCACTCGAATTTTCCCCGATCTCAACCCTCCGAAATCGCTAAACTTTTGTCCGCATCGAAAAACGCCGTAGGGAGGAAAGGTGAAACATCCCTCTCCATCCTAAACATCGACGAAAATTTTCAAGTTATCCAATCCCAAAACTCCCCTATGAGTCTTCTCCGCTAGCCTCTTTGACCACCACACATGGTTTCCGCCTCGTCCTCCTCAACACTAGATCTATTCTCAATAAATCCGATCTCATCATAAACATATTCACCAATCAATCCATCAATCTATTCTACCTGACCGAATCCTGGTACTCAGATTCTGACGACCTCTTTATTTGCCGTCTGCTCTCTGCTGGTTGCTCACTAATCGAATCCGCCGCCCCCTCAGCAAATCCCCTTATAAATTTTCTAATCATGGCGGCATTGTCGCATTCACCTGTCACGTGATTGGGGTCGAAACAATCACGGGGTCGAGTGATTGTTTCTTTAGTAGGGGACGAACGATTGCGGATTTCCAGTGTAAAGGGAATATACGACTGCGGATAGACGAGTTAAACAAGGTTATGAGAAAAAGGGAGATCGATGAGCCAATGGATTTAAGTATGTGGGAAGGTAGGGGATCGGCAGGTGAGGTTTTGCTGGGCAAGGACATGAGAACATATGATACTTCGGAAGGTGAGACAGGGAGAAGATGAAAGAGTTCCGGGAGAATAAGGCTAGGCGGGGCAGAATGGGATAGGATGGAAACCGGGGTGTGAGAGAGAGCAACGTGGATACTTTGGTCTAGAGAAATTACGAATAATCATGGGAATTGATGTTGCACGGTGGAGAGGAGCTAGCAAGGATTAAGTTAAAAGTATGCCATAGAGTTTTAGAGCTGAATGAAGTGATGATTTTATGTTGCCAGAAAAAGTTGCATTTGGTACGTAGTAGGTGGAGATGAGACCGCCGATGAGCAAGATAGGTATCACGGAAAGACGGAGTGATCGAGCGGAAATCACGTCTGAGAGAGCCGTCATAGACTCTCAAAGCCTTACGGAGTCGATGCCTTGAGAGTAGGCACTGGATGTCAAACCATAGGGTGCGGTGCAAGCGATGGTGTGTGAGGCTTGAAGGGCAAGAGAAGATCGAGAATGGATGTGAGTTTAGAGTCAAAAGAAAGGCGAGATCGTGAGGAGAGGAATATGTTATTGTTGGATAGGATATAGACGATTTGAGTAAGGTAGAGCGGAGAATGGAGAGGTGAAGATTTCTCCAAGGGCGACGTTGGATGGTTGGTGTGTGAGGAGGGGTGTGGTTGTGGGTGAGATCGGGAGTGAGAGAAAGTGATCGGATAGACCAGGATCGAAGATGGACAGTGAGGTTTAGTCAGCAAAATGATCGGGGACAGCGATGTCGTGTGCCCCACCAAGGATATGTGTGGGGGCAGTTGAGATGGGCTTGTAGTTATAGTTGGATAGAATGTTGATGAACTTGATGGACTTGGTAGAAGCGAAGCGGTCAAGGCGGATGTTGAAGTCGCCAAGAACGATTGAAGGGATTGAGGACAGAGAACAGTGAGACAGAATGTCAGTGAGTTCGGTAAAAATCAGGATGTAAGAGCTGATGAACCCGGACGGTAAACAATGGCGAGATCTAGAGTGATTGGATTAGAAGAACGACAAGTGAGTAGTTTAAAAGAGGAATGACTGAACGGGGAAGTGATTTTGCGAATAGACTGTGGGTGACAGGCGAATGCGACAATGCCGCCATGATTAGAGAATTTATAAGGGGATTTGCTGAGGGGGCGAGCGGATTCGACTAGTGATCAACTGGCAGAGAGCAAACGGCGGCTGGAGAGGTCGTCAGAATCATAGTGCCAGGATCCGGTGAGGCAGAATAGATCGATAGATTTTTTAGTGAATAGGTTGAGGATGAGATCGGATTATTTGAGAATAGATCTAGTGTTGAGGAGGCCGATGCGGAAACCGTGTGTGGTGTTGATAGCGGCTACTGGAGAAGACACGTAGGGAAGATTGAGCGCCATCGAATTTTTGAGCGGGTGTGGACAACTTGAAAATTTCCGTCGATGTTTCGGATCGAGAGAGATGTTTCGCCGTTTTCCTCACGACGGCGTTTTTTGATGCGCGGCATATGAGAGTTGAGTGATTTCGGAGGGGGTGCGATCTGGGAAAATGCGAGTGGCTGAAGAGGACATGAGTTTGAATTGTTGGGAGAGGACAGAGGATGCGTGAGAGCAATGCTTAAAAACAATTTTAATGAGAGGGGCTGGAAAGGATTAGATTGAGAAGATTTGTTTAGGTGGATGAATGCGGCAGGAGAAATGTTGTTGAAAAAGGATGGTTTATCTGCCGGAACAAGATACGAGCGGATGAATCTGAATGCGGAAACATCGTGGTCGAGACGTGCTTGTGGAGATAAAGAGGTGGAAGCAGTGATATTAGTGAAGTTGACGCAGCAATCGCGAGAAGGAAAGTGTTTTCTTAAAGGAGGACGAGTAACGTGAGTTGGTGAGATCACGATAGGAGAGCTTGGAGTTAAGGATATAAAGGGAGTAGGTTTGACAGCGGAAGACAAAGAAGATTTTTATAATATAGATGGTGGTGAGCGATGTGAGTAAAGGTTATGAGTGGAAGGATTGTTGATGTTGGTGGAGGTGATTTTGATCGAGGGATGTAGGTTATTAAAGGGAAGAGACGGGGTGACAAGAACTGAAAACATGGGATTAGAAGTGCATGTGGTGACAAGATCAGTGGGTTAACAAATGACATCAGAAATGACTGGGTGGTTTGAGTAGACACGTTGAAGGTTGATATATTCTTATGGGAGAGGTCGCGTATGAGTTTGTTAGCACAAAAGCCACATAAGTATTCTTTAGACTTACTGTTGTCGCATGCGATTGTAGTCTAGACGCTGCAGTCGTGTGTCGAGCACTGTACTTGTAGTTGATCACAGTTGGGTTGGACGTAGATGTCTTCTTACGTCCTCCCATCGACGTCCTTGTGTTTAAAACTGTTAAATTTGCTGATTTGATCTGGATCTGGATTGATCTGGAACTTGATTGATCTGGAGCTGGATTGATCTGGAACTGGATTGATCTGGAACTGGATTGATCTGGAACTGGATTGATCTGGAACTGGATTGATCTGGAACTGGATTGATCTGGAACTGGATTGATCTGGAACTGGATTGATCTGGAACTGGATTGATCTGGAACTGAATTGATCTGGAACTGGATTGATCTGGAACTGGATTGATCTGGAACTGGATTGATCTGGAACTGGATTGATTGTATGTTTATTAGATCTCAAACTTTTTCAAGGTCCTTGCTCTTTTAAATGGCTTACTTATCGTTCTTCTAGCCCGATCACTCTGGATCTCGCCATTATATATCGTCCTGGTTCATCAGCTCATAACTCCGTATTTTTTACCGAACTCGATGACCTCCTTTCCAATTGTTCTTAGTCCTCCATTACTTCACTCGTTTTTGTCGACTTCCACATCCGCATCGACCACCCCTCTTCCACATATTCCATCCAGTTCATCAACATTCTATCCAACTACAATAACGAACTCATCTCCACTGCCCCCGTACACACATATCATTTGCGGGGCACTCGACATCATCACTGTCCTCGATCGTTTTGCTGCCTGCACCTCACTGTCCATCTCCGATCTTTGTCTATCCTATCACTTTCTCGTCATCCTTAATCTCACTTCTAACCACTCTG
Organism: Pomphorhynchus laevis; assembly: GCA_012934845.2. Classification (NCBI taxonomy): domain Eukaryota; kingdom Metazoa; phylum Acanthocephala; class Palaeacanthocephala; order Echinorhynchida; family Pomphorhynchidae; genus Pomphorhynchus; species Pomphorhynchus laevis. The sequence continues at coordinate 2,349 of WNNJ02002210.1, read as the reverse complement.
CGCTCCACACATCTACTATCCTACGTCGCCCTTGGAAAATCTTCACCTCCACCTTTTCGGCTCCGCCTTACTCAAATCGTCTATCTTCTGCCACAATAACATCTTCTTCTCCTCACAATCTTGCTTTTCTTTTCGACTCTGAACTCACTTCCACTCTAATTTCCTTCTGCACTTCAAGCCGCACCCTCACCGTCGCGTGCACTGTGTCTCATGATTTGATATCCAATGCCTACGCTAAAGGCGTCGAATCCGTCAACACTTCATTCAACTTTAAGTCTCTTTGGCATACTTTTAGCTCAATCCTTTCTCGCTCCTCTTCGTCTTACAACATAAATCCCCATGATTATTCATCATTTCTTAAGACCAAAGTATCCACGTTGCTCTCTCACAATCAAATTTCTATTCCATCTCACTGCTACCAGCCTCATCCTCCCGGAACTCTTTCATATTCTCCCTGTCTCACCTGCCGAAGTCCCATCTGTTCTCATGTTCTTGCCCAATAAAGCCACATATGTCGATCCCCTGTCTACCCCCATACTAAAATCCATATGCTGATCGATATCCCCTTTCCTCACCACCTTATTTCACTCGTGCATCCGCAGTCGTATCTTTCCATCACACTGCAAATCAGCCATCGTTCCTCCCCTCCTTTAAAAACAATCGCTTGACCCCTCACTTCCTTCTAGCTATAGCCTTATTTCACTCTTCCTTACTCTTTCCAAGCTCTAAGAGCGCCTTATCTTAATACAGATCAACGTTTATCTATCTTCATATAATATGTACCCTCCTTTCCAATCCGCTTTCCGCTCTTATCACTCCACAGAAATCGCCTGCATGAAAGTTTACAACTATCTACTACTTTCTTGTGGCAAGGCTCTAAATAGTGTTCTCATCTCCCTCGATCTCTCGTTTGATTTCGACATCTTTAAACACTCCATCCTCCTTTCTCGTCTTTATTATGATTACGACTTTTCATCCTCCTCCGTAGCATGGTTTGCCTTATATCTATACGGCCGTTCCTTTCACTCTGTTCTAATTCATCATCCTCCCTTCCATCCCTATTTCTGCGTGGTCCCACAAGATTCAGTCAGATGTCCCTTGCTTTTCTCTCTCTTCTGATTGACGATCTCTCTCCGTTAGCCAAACCTTACTTCTTTAACGTCATGCAATACGCCGATGACATCCTCATATATGCTTATGCAACTCCTATCACATACCCGATATTGGGATTTCTGCCTTCAACTTTATTTCTATCTACAAGCGTCTCTCCAATCTTCATCTTTATTACACCATGACAAGTCTAAAATAATGTGAATCCTCCCCCGTCACTCTAACATATCTCATCCCCTGTATTTTCGCCTCATTAATCATTCCCATAGTCCACAATCTCACTTTCTTAGGCTTCCATTTCGATGATAAGCTTTTCTTTAAACCCTTCGTCCGTGACTAGGTTCGCTCGTCTAACTTAATTCTCCGTGAGATCCGCCATATCCGCACCCTTATCGACTTCCGTTCTTGTATGTATCTTCTTTCATCGCTCCTCTCTCCAAAAATCGACTACTGTTTCAGCCTTTTCGCCAAATCTCCAAAATATATCATCTTACCCCTACAACGCATCATCAATTCCGTCGTCTGAGTGCTCCTACGTCCCCGTCGCTTCAAACACACATACATACATCTTGCTCAACTCGCTTGGCCACCATCCACATCCGCATCCAACTCCGCTTTCTTCTTATCACTTTTCGTATCATCGCTGTCGGCTATCCATCGTTCATCAACCTCCTATTCTTAGACGACACTAGCCTTATATATCTATTGCTACGTTTCCGTCATTCCTTATTAATCCACGTTCTCAAGTACTCCAACAGCTACATTCTTCCATCATTCCTCGTCGCCCTCTCATCAGCTCCCTCTCGACGTCTGCCCACTTCCTTAATTTATTACATTCAAATACGTCATGTTCCCACCTTCTCGACACATTACTTAGATGTTTTTGCGGTCATTTAAGCATGAGCCGGCACTCATTTGCCACGTAAAAATAAATCCTTAAAAAACCAGGTTACAATAGCAGAAGAATATCCATAGATGATATTACTACTCGCACTGGTGTGAATAAAAGTCATAGTATATTTTATTGTAATGTTCGGAGCTTGTTAAAGAAAGCCGATGAGCTAAAGTCTAGGATCGAGTCTGTTAATCCAATTATAGTTGGTATTACATAATCTTGGCTTAATTATGATGTATGATGATGGATATTATAATGTATTATGATATCAAATGTGATATACATTAGATATTATACATTAGATAATATCATTAGATATTATGTAATGTATATACATTAGATAA
>WNNJ02000223.1:0-16055 GCA_012934845.2 Pomphorhynchus laevis | reverse complement strand
ATTATATATTATTATAATATATATGTTATTATATATTATTTTTAATATATGAAGGAATATTTTTTATAAAAATATCTTACGTTGTTTTATGAATACTAATTTGTATACGAACAATTACTAAATACTTAGACAAATTCTAAGGTTAATATTGTACTTGATATTAACAAACTCTAAGGTTTGACAATAAAACAAGTTATATGTGATGTTTCTTGTCATAAGCTTTTTTGCATTAATTAATTATTTTATATCGCAAAATACATAAAACATAATAAAGTATTATTATTTTTAATAAAGATAATTTATTTACAAAGCCAGCGCAATTGAGTCACAAATAAAAAATAAAAAATATTACTCTTCAACAATGTTTATTATATTCTTCTTGATTGTATCACCATAGTTCACGTGGAACAAAAATTTTCACTCTTGGTGAACGAAAGCAGAGTGAAACGATTTTTGCTGTACAGATGCTCAAATTATTTCGCAACTCAGAAATCATATCAGCGTAGGATTCGCCACTATTGACAGATAGTTTGTGTGCTAGTGTTCGTAGCAAACCAGAAGCAGATGGTCCAATTGCACCATTGGTTGCAATTATAAAGGGACAGAAATTACTACGCTCAATGTCAATTATTCTTTCCTCGTATTTTGAACCTTTTCTCTTCTCAGTCGGTAATGAAATACCGACTCTATTGATTTCGATTGAGAGGATGAAGCATGATTATTAAATAAACTGACGTCAAGTATTATTAATATTTTTTTTTAATTTTTTTTTCTTAAAACCAATATTAATACAATTAAAAATTACAATCATAAAGTTACCCGCAAATGGGCCCTAATATAAACATTAAATTTAAGACTTCATTAAAATCTCAGCTATCCGTAGCGGATCCACGACTAATTATCTCCGAATGGATTTGCTGTCCGTGCTCGAACCGGTGAAATGCAGAGCGGGGGCTGCGAAGACACATAGAAGTTGATCGCGCAAGGGAGAAACTTATCCTTCGTCGGATAAGTGCGATACACGTCGCATAGTCTATTTCGCGCTTATTGGCCAACATCCTGGCTAATGCCTTCAGAACGCAATCTCCGGTCTTACCAACGCCTCCAGACGATGAAAACACTATCGGTGTGAATTGGGCCCTCTCCACAGTTACAATACGTTCAAGGTAACGGGCGTTTTTGCGCGACTCGTGATAGTTGTGGACTGATGAAGGCGATCTCTCAGAATAAGAAGCAGCATGACAATTGAATATAGCGACGTCCATAAAGACGCGCTCGCTTCGTCTTCCGAACAGACCTGTGCACACGACATCAAGTCTCGCTTCACTATCACGTGAAGTTGTAGCTGACTCGAACTGAATGGAGGGATCTATAGGACTCAGCACGGGCTCAATTGCGACACACGGAGTGACTTCAGTCAAAAGGTTGGCAAGTGTGTCACGTATTAGGTTATGCCTTATGATTATGAGTGCGCCTCTACCGCACGAGAGCGAGTGAACTGTGCTATTCTCAGTACCACAACTACAATGCGCAGGTGCATCCGTAGGTGTTAGTCCATATCGACCATTCACGGCGTCCCTAAACTCGTGTGGGGATAAACGGAACCCGTCTGCTTCGATTGGTTTTGTTGTCAACCAATTCGACGCTCCCTTCTCCGATGCAAATTCTAGAGATGAACATGTGGTCGCATCACTGACTTGAATTATTTGATCGCGGCGTCGTTTAATTATAATTTCTTTTTCGTTCTTAATGGATTTGGCGATATGAGTGTGTTGTTCCTTATTGTTTGAAACATGTGATTGACAAGCACGTATTGACCAATCGTATTCTTTACCCGGATCGACATGATGGTCTACGATTCCGAGACCACCCAGTCTCGCTGGAAGGCTGAAAATTTGCCTAAGTGTTTCAGGTACGTTTGATATACCGGTTATTTTAGGGATCAAGCAGTGACGGATATGTTCCTCGAGTGCAAGGAGTTGCTCGGACCGAAAGCGACAAGTCCTCTTCGCGTAAGTCATCTTATGTTGTAATGAGTATGTCAGAGCATTGTACGCGACTTGTGAATCGAAAATAGCAATCTCCACTAGGTTCTGTACACATTTAAACCATCTGTCTACTTTGCGGATAATCCAGTCCTCCAAAAAGGATTCATTTCCAATTGGCGCTCCCAATACTTCTACGCCATTCGTACAGATATGGACACTAGTAGCATCAAAACATTCTTGGGCTTTGTTCAGGAATTCCGGATGGACCAGTAATTGACATTTTGAAGGATTTATGTTATACCCATACGCTCCGCCCTCCCGCATCATGATATCAAAAACTGATCGGCATTCTTCGAAGGTTCCAACGAAATTGGCATCATCCGCATACCACTTTTGTTCAATCGAAGAAATTTGTGTTTGAATTCGCGCAATAAGCGGGAGAGACGCGGCAGCGAAGGCGGCCATCCAATTGAAGGATCACCCTGAGTGAAACCTTCGTCAGAAGTCCAAATTTCCTCCTCAATAGCCAGTAGACCTCCTTCTCCGTACAAGTTAGATAGAATATTTGAAAGCGCTGGACAGATGAGCGGCATGTTTGTCAATGCTACTTTCCTATTTATTAGGTTAAACGCGTTCTTTGCATCTAGTACCAAAATGCAGGAACTTGCGCACTCTTGAAATCGCTTCCGTAGCGAGTGAATGACGAATTCAGTTCCACATTTCTGACCTGCACAAAGTTGTGAGACACCGGCGACGTGTTGTAGGTGGTAGTTTATGAGTTTAAGAATAGTCTTGCCAATTATTCGTCGAGGTACGTCACATATTCCTATTGGTCGGATACCAGGATCGTTGTCCAAAGCAATCAGCCTGCTAGCAGTGAATCCGACAACACTGCGTTGGTGTACCATATTTGATGCAAGCCGAATGGCAAGGCCGGCAAGTGAAGTAGCAAGAGTCGACGAGTCACGTCCGAATTTATTAAGGAATGTTTGCCACATTTGGGCATCCGCACCAGACGGACCGGCACTTCCCTTCGTTCGGAGTGAGGCTTTCTTGATCTCATCCATGTCGATTGTCTCAAACATTATAGGATGAAATGGGAGAATGTCGTGTAGATGCTCTTTCAGCAAAGTATTTGAATTTATTTTGGCGGATCGTGGGTGCTTTTCTTTAAGAAGCTCTCTAACAGTTTTGTTCTCGACTTTTGAGTCCAAATTTAATACACCTCGAGAAATTGTTTTATAGTTCAAATAGATTAATTAACCACGGTGGTCTTATAGCTTTCTCTCACCGTTAATCTTTGTTGCAATCATTATCGTTGTCATTTGTTCCTCTTACTTTCGAACTACCTGGGTTCCATAGAAAATCCGCCTCGTGGTTTTTCAATATCTACTTATTATATCGACCTAGATCATGTCATCCGTCAGACCTTTTTTTCTGTGAACTGTCAAACTTACTTTTTTTCATATTCCTCTCCGGTTTACCTTGCTTTGTATTAGGTGATATAAATATTCGCTTAGACGGTCTTTGTGATTCTAATACCCTAAAAACGATTTCTACATTTAATGATCATTAATTTCTAATCATGTATCCTCATTATTCTTACGCTACCAATATTCTTGGCGGTATCCTCGATATTGTTGCCCTACCTTCGCGTCTTGCCTTGTCTTCTTCATTGTGTGTATCTGATCCTGTTCTATCTGACCACTTCCTCGTTACCTGTCATCTTCCTTTGTTAAAAATCAATGTCCCTGCAAAAATTATCTCGTTTCAATCTTTGAAATTCCTCAAATTTTCTCTTCTTTGCTTTCATATCAACCGCACTCCATTAATGTATCCTTCTTCTATCTACCAATCCCCCAATTACTTATGTACCATCTTTAACTATGTATTTTGCTCTATCCTCGATAAAATTCTTCCCCCTAAAGCTTTTATTCAATCACGTCACTATCATGCAGCATGGTTCGATTCTGAGTGTGTGACTTCGAAACGCCTTCTGTGTCGTTCTTTCAGAACTTATCATCGTTATCTCATAGTTCTAAGGCACATAGTTTTTGGCGAAACAAACTGGCTTCGGCTAATGACTCTCGAATTAAATGGATAACTATCAATTATCTATATTCTCGTTCCTCTGTCATCTCCACTCTTGATCCTTCTGAATTTTCCGATTATTTAATTTCAAAAACTATTTCTCTAATCGATTCGTCATAGTCCTTCCACAAACTTCTTTTATCCCGTCTATTCGCATCCCTAAGCTCTTTTACCTACTTGCGGTATCTGAAGACGAGGTATCTTGTCTTCTTAGTTCGTCAACCTGTGAGTGTTCTCCTGCCCATTCCATCCCTACCCGAATTCTCAAATTGTTGCCACTGATTTAACATATTTCCTTACCTCCCTTTTTAAATCGTTAATTCTGAATGGAATATTTCCGTTTCTTTAGAAAACTACCATTGTTCGTCACCTACTTAAAAAGTCCTCTATTAATCCCTCTCTTTCGTCATCTTATCGCCCAATATCAATTCCGCCAACCTTATCTAAAATTCTTAAACACCTTGTCTTAGATCAGATCAACAAGTAATTATCTTCATCGCAACTCAAACCTTCTTTTCAATCTGCTTTCCCCTCTAATCATTCCACCGAACTAGCATGTCATAAAGTATTTTCTGATCTGCTCTCCGCTCGTGACAAAGGACTTTGTAGTGTGGTAATATCGCTCGATCTGTCATCTGCATTTGACATTGTCAATCACAAAATGCTTATTTATCGTCTTCGCTATCATTATGGCTTCTCTTCGTCTACGTTGGCTTGCTTATCTTCGTACCTCTCCGATCGATCATTTCCGTCCATTCTAATTCATTGTGTTCTCCTTTATCTTCTCTTTTGTGGTGTACCTCAAGGTTCAGTACTTGGCCCGATTCTCTTTACGCTTCTTATTGGAGATTTATCTTTTATAACTAATAAATTCTGCTTCAGAGTAATGAGTTACGCTGATGAAATACTTCTTTATTCTCACTCGTCTCCTCATTCGCTAAGCCAACTTCTCATATCCTCGTCGAATTGCCTTCGTGCTCTAACAGAACATCTTATTTCTTCACGCATGTCCCTCAATCCTACCAAATCTAATGTGCTATGGATTTTACCCTCCTCCGCTTATGTATATTCTCCTTCTCTGTATCTTCATACCACTATTATTCCAGCTGTAGATAAATTAGTATTTCTAGGTGTTCACTTCGACAATAACCTGCATCTCGATTCCTTCATTCGTGATAAAACTAGATCTTGAAATATTATTCTCCATGATATTCGTCTCGTCAGAAATTCTCTAGATGTTAGTTCATCTAATATTTTATCTCTTCCCTTCTTTTCCCGCATATTGAGTACTGTCTTAGCCTTCTCGTGTTCTCTTCAAAGTCATCCTTTAAACCTCTTCAGCACCTCATTAACACTGCTGTGCGCATCCTTATTCGACTTCGTAAATACGATCATATCTCGTCCGATATATCAAAACTTTGATGAATAATGAACACCGGGTTCGTTTCGTCTTCTTTGTTTAACTTATTATCTTCTCCATTGTAATTCTCCTTCTCCATTGTAATTCTCGCCATATTAAAAAACTTCCCTTTTTTAATAATAAATAAAATAATTCTTAAAATATCCATATAAGATTATATCACAAAAAACAATAGGACATATTATTAATAAATAAAAAATTATAAAATAAAATATAAATAATTACCAAATAATTATTATTAATAAATAATAATTAATTATAAATAATTTTATAATAAATTGTAAATAATTATTAACCATATAATCTGCAAAAAAGGCAGATTACATCATTTTTTGATGACAACATCTTAAGAGATTTAAGGTTTCAGTTTCGATGAAGTTTATTACATAAAATAAAATATATTTTTTATACCTTTGAATAATATTGATTTGAAAGATAACGTGTTTCGTGATGAATTGGCTATAAAGAAAATCTAATAACTTTCTATAATCGGTAAATTGAAATTATTTTTGAACTTGACCTGTTAGAAAACTAATTAAAGCGATGCTGATTCGTATTCTTAAAATAATGATAAAAAAATATTATTGATATAACTGGTCAGAATAAAAAATATATAAAAAATCTAAAAAATAGATAAAAAATCTTAAATCATTTAATTTATAATAACCGCCTATGGAAGTGGTTTTCGATCATTATAAATAAATTTATTCCAAAATGGTATTTAATAAAATATAAATAAATTATAAAATATAGATAAATCAGTATTTCTCTGCATCCAGTAGTGGGAGGGATCTGGCACTGATGAGTCATTGTGATGACGAAACGGCATTCGTCATTCTTTCGCGTCTGGCTTGCATGTTTTACAAGAAATTCACGCGGAATGGTCTCACTCTTTAAATTCATGATAAAAGTTAGCCGATATTAAAGAGATCTGCGCTGGCATTTGCAGTGCTTTTGCTAATGATCCTTTTTGGTGAAGCTGTAGTACTGATTTAGTATTCTATGATGATACTAGAAAATTTTCTAGTGCATTATTCACATTAATTTTTTCATTGATTGCCGTCTGCCAGTCCTCCTCTGCATTCAGTAGTTGGATGGATCTGACACTGATGAGTCATTGTGATGACGAAACGGCATTCGTCATTCTTTCGCGTCTGGCTTACATGTTTTACAAGAAATTCACGCGGAATGGTCTCACTCTTTAAATTCATGATAAAAGTTAGCCGAGATTAAAGAGACTTGCGCTGGCATTTGCAGTGCTTTTGTAATTATCCTTTTTTGGTGAAGCTGTAGTGCTAGTCGTACTACAGAATCGTCTTGAAGATGAACGCAGAAACATAAAAATCCAAAATAATGGTATTTTTATGGTGTTCTTAATGATGAACGCAGAAACATAAAAATCCAAAATAATGGTATTTTTATGGTGTTCTTAATGACGAGAAAATTCCCGTTTTAAAATGCCATTTTAGCTCAATACAAGACAGAGACGAGTTTTAACTTTTGATGATACCTTTGGTTTTATATAAACCTATAATTAACTATAATTAACTTTTAATACTTACAATAATTATTCTTCTTTAGAAATCCATTTATTATCATGGATAAAGTTTTCTTTTGCAGATTACATTATTAACCGTTAACTGATGACTTGTCGGCTGTTTCTACTTATTTTCAATATGAATTTTATTTAATTGAAATTAAAAAGTTAGAAGTAGGTGATTTTGATTTACTTTTTAACATTGGTCAAAATCCTGCTCCAAAATTCAAAATTTAAATGGTTTATTTTTCTATTCGATTGGAATGATTGATTTAATTAAAAATGTTCTCTCGTGTTATGTGAACCGTCAAAGCAGATAAAAACACTATTGGTTGAATTTGGGATCTCTCTAATCTCTTTTTTTGATAATCTCTTTGGAATTATCAAAATGCCCGCATTAAACTTATTTTTATTTGCATACATTAAATATTTGTATCTAACATATAAGGTTTATAAAAATTCTTTAGAATTATAAATTCTCATTAAAATGCATGGATGATTTAAAATTATTACCAGGTAGTAAAGATCAGACCGAAGTATTACAATAAATCCTAGTTGTTCAAAAAGCCTCTGCAGTTTAAGAGCATCTAAATCGGTTCCTCTTCTTGTTTCATGGTCGGTAAAATGCATATAATTCAAAATCAAACAATGCCCTCTTGGGAAATGCACCATTTCGTATTTCTAAGAATAAAATATATTTAGATATTTTACAAAATTTCTTGATTTTAGATAATTTTAAAATTATTAGAATATTAATATATATATTTAAATTCAAAAATAACAATTGTATGATTACCACATTTTACAGGAATATTTGAAAATAACACAAAAAGGTCTATATTATCTACATAAATTTAAGACTAGATATTTCACTTCAAAACAAAATGGATAACAACCAGTAATTACATAATTAAATAATTAATTACATAATTATTTACATAATTAACAACATAATTACGCCGTCATAAAACTTGCCTGCTTTTTGTATTATTATATTAAATAAATATATTTAGCAAAAGTGCAAATATGGAAGAATATTATAAATATATTTATATATATTTAAATATATTATACATTATAAAATATTATTTAATAAACATATAATATATTTAAATATTATTTATATTTAATAAATTATATATTTAAATATATTTAAATCGATTAAATATTTATAATTCAATTTTCTTTAAATGGAAAAATATTCAGTCTTGAATTTACACATTTATGTTCTGGAATTTATCCTGTTTATTCTAATTAACATATTTAGTTTTAATTATAAAATATTGTATTTTACATTTTTATATGAAGATATCAAAAACATTTATTTTGTATGTTTTAAATAGGAAAGCTATTAAATAATGTAAAACATCTTCCATGAATAAAATTATTTCATCGACTTAATTTCATCCACCCATATAAATATTTAAATTTTCTATTTTCCTATAAACACAGATGTCGATGTTGTTTGATCAGCTCAAATAACCATAATTTTGTTTAATAAAAGGAATTTCTCCATTAATCTATTATCTAAATCACATCATATTAATAATCCCAACTAATAAGTAATATAAATCATAACTAATTAGTTCTTTCAAAACTTTTATATCGCACATTGTAAACTGATAAAATGCATTTTGTAATTTATATTACTTGTCTGGGAACTTTCGAATGTGGATCAAGATAAGGGTACTTTTGAACAGCCTGTGCTGTAAGATAGATTACTGTAAAATTTCTGTTCGGTTCTTCCAGAAACATGTTGTCATCTAAAGAAAGCATTTTAGTGTAAAATAAAATTGCATTATAATTAATAGTGTTTAGCTATGGCACGTCTAAGTGCCATATCTTTAAATAATAGTTTTCCTGTATTTTCAAGTCTACCAATAATTACGTGTTTAATAAAAAAAATATCAGTTTATTTTAGCTTTGGCCTATACGTAGCTTTTTGCAGGACAGCTGAATGTGGTGCATTTAGCGAATGTTGATATGACATTTGATAACCATGTTGTTGTTTAAAAAATCGGTAAGTTTATTGAGTGGAATAGTAACCTATCGTGCAGGTTTGCGTACTGTACTGTTGCTTAGGGTGAATGCGAACTGTACTGCTGTTGAGGCTTATAAGGAGCAATTGAAAGAGGTTTGTATGAATAGGGCGTACCATATTAGTGTGGACTGTATTATGACATGGATCGAGTACTAAGGAGTGTGTTGTGAGGGCCTTTTATAGTCATCATAAAGGGGTATATCATTTCTGCCAGTTTACCGCACAACTTCCACAAGTGTTCAATGATGGTTTTAGCTAATTTATGTAATATTTAAGTATTTAAATATTTATCATTATATTGTATTTGCCTCAGTGGTGCGTATTGATATTGTCACTCTTTGATCACATTTTACAGTATGAAACTAACAACAACGAATATTTTCTTTACAAAATCATTTATTTTAAATAATAATTCTAATTTACTAATGACCGTAGATAATCCACAATTTGCTAATTATATACATTAATCCTAATCCAAAAATGATAAATATTCTTAGTGTAATAGATAATCGTAATAGATTAATGTATTAATCGTAATATTAATCTCAATATATCCTTAGTGCAATCATATAATCATGTATTTTAATATTTAAGATATGATGGTATAGCTGTCAAGATGATGACAATGTGATGACGTCATTTTGACATCATGTCAAGATTATGAAAGTCAATATTTATCTTATGATACTTTTGAAATTTACTGTTTAAGCCTAAAAAATGAAAATTTTAATTATCACACTCTTCATGCTACTTTCGGTAGAAATAAACAGTTTGAACCAAGAAAAATTACTTACGCACACAAAAATATATTTGGCCTGATGTTTCGATAGCGTTCGCTATCAATGGCATAAAATAAAAATACTTTGAGTTTTCAACGATGATAGCAGAAGCTATTCAAAATATTGGACTAAATTTAGCATAAGGATAAATCAATCCAATTTTATTAACAGTTCTCTGATAGCACAAATCAAATTAAATAATTATTGGAGCTAGATCAAAGAAAAGAAGAAATTATTTTTGATATTTCGCTAACGTCTGTTAGTATCTTCGGGCAATTTTCTAAAGATGCTAACAGAAATTAGTGAAATATCAAAAATAATTTCTTATTTCCTTTGATCCAGTTCCAGGTAATTTTCTGAAGATGCTAACAGGAGTTAGCGAAATATCAAAAATAATTTCTTATTTCCTTTGATCCAGCTCCAATAATTATTTATCAATAATGGTCAGTATCAACTATTTAAAATCTACAGCATATAGTGATTGCTGGGGATTTAAAATGATTACAATTACATCTAATTGTATTAGCACAAATAAAATCATAACACAAATACATTTTAAGTTTATGCGCCTTTAATTTCAAATTTAGATTAAAGTTTTAAATTCTTGAAAAAACAAAAATCTAAATATTTTCTAAAATACGAGTTTTACCCAAAATAATATGACATAACATAAAAAATAATATGAAATAATATAACAAATTACGATATTTGTGTCTATGTAAATTATGCTAAAGCACAGTGCATATCAATGAAAAGCCTTCACAATTTTGTGCATAATTATTATCCATAGTGTCTTAAACTCAGAAAGGAACGATGAAGGTTATTGCAATTCACGTGTAAAGTAACTATATTTGGTAATTTTAGTTATGTGCTATTTATTACGTTTTACTTTTATTATTTATTAAGTTATCGAAATATCAAATAAAATATTCCCCTTCTTTTGATCCAGCTCCAATAATTATTTATCAATAATGGATCAGTATCAATTATTTAAAATCAAATCAAATTAGTAGTTCTCTGATAACACAATTAGAACTTAGATAACGTGCCTATGCATGCTATTTAACAAATAAATTTGGTTTAGCTTTCAAAATTATTTAATTGAATTTAAAACTAATTACAACTTCAATACGAACAATCGTTTTTAGCAAATTGATAAGATCAATTGAGAACAACATCGAAACTTTGATTTCTGTTGTTTTGATATTTTGGAATTTTTAGTTGTTTCTTTTTCATTTTCTAAGATTAAATTTGTAAAACTTTACCCGGCGTGTGAATATTTGTGCAATTTTGGAGATACGCTATCAATGTTTCTACGGATAGATCTGTAACACCTAAATAAACAGATATATCTATAGTTATAAAAATAAAGATTTACTATTATTTCCATTAAAAAATGTATTAGCTATCTGTCTTCTAATCTGTTCGCCGAAAATTGGCATTTGACTGCAATTAGTTAATTGGGATCCGTTTGGAATAAAGTGTCTAGATTCGTAGAATGACTCACCATTGCGTGTACTTTGTAAGCATTCATTTTCATTTATTTGCACACATGAACATATCGGACTGCTGCTAGGTTGATTATCGATATAACTATGTTGTGTTGAAGTATCAGGTGCCGCACAAGCTGACATTTCTATTTGTCTTTCTTGCAAACAAATGGAATCTATTCTTCGGCTTTCAGAATACAACAATGCATCCAACAAAGCTTGCAGTTTCTTATCCGCATAAGGATTAAGCTATTACAAATGTTAAATTTAGAATATTGAATAATTATCTTCACACATCTACTACCTTAACATCATTATTAACCGATTGATCAATTGCTGATTGATCAAAATTTAAAAGTATTTCATTTAAACGGTTTCGATTTGTCGCATGAAGAAGTTGGGCGTAAACGCGCTGAATTGCGCTGTAAAGAGATTCATCGTAATCTGTCATACTGATCGATAAATCATCTTCTATATCTTGCTGTGAAAAAAAAACAGTTATTTCATTTTCAAAGTATAACAAAGTGGAAAAGTTTTCTCTATACAGAAATTCTTATATTTAAAGTTTAGAATATTTTTTCCACATCTATAAAGTGATTGAAAATTGTAAATTAACTTTATAATAAACGATTTGATCTACACTTAAAGATCAGTCATTCAATACCGTAATAATGATCATATTTGATTAAAAATTCCTTTGATTTATAATGCTGCAGAATAACAGACATCTCGATATTTCAATAAGCTCAATCTAAAATACACTTTTAAATTTAATTAATATTTCTTGATTTGATGTTTATTAAGATTTTTAAATTTAAAGTGCCACCCATAAATTATATAGCAATTTATCGTTCAGTCTCGATTACCGCCAGGACGATGTAGTTCAACACTGATCATCATTTCAATGCTGACACCGTAGCAAAGCATTTTTAGAATCAATGTTTCTGACTTAGTAAACAATTAACTATTTAATCTCGCTTTTCATTCATAGCAAGTTCTAAATGCGCAAGTTTTATTCCAAATAACTTTTTATAACTGTTTTATTTTAAATGATTTTTATTTATTTAATAAAAAATATATCTAAAATAATAAAAATCTATAAATATCTATTTGAAATTATCTGCACTTTAAATTTCGTTATACATTAAATAAACTCTTTCCATAATAAAATATTATATTTTCAAGTCTTAGAAAATTTACCATATTTAATGGCATTGGAATTTCGTTTGAAAAATCGCCGCAGCCTTAATCAGAACAAACAAATTAGATTCTTAAAACTGTAACCTACCAGTCAAATATCTCAGCATTAAAACATTTTTATTAGCTCAAAACGCTCAAAGTTTGTAGTAACAACCAGTGATCAGATGAACAAAACCGCTGTATGATAACATGATTCAGAAAATAGATATTCTGATCAAAAAAATAAAAGACGCGTTGTATTTGTTAATATTTCGAAACTATTTGCAGTTTCAACATGCATTTTCAAAATACTATATTAATACAATATAATAATATAATAATTTTTTATAAATAAATTTAATTTAATTAATATTTATAATAATATAATTAATCGACTAATTAAATAAAAGTAATTAATATAATTATAATAAATCGACTAATTAAATATAGTAAAAAGTTAAATTAGACAGTTTACTGATAATTTTTCACTAAATTAATAAAATAAATTTAATTTAATTAATTAATTAAACTTAAATTCCTGGTAAGCTTCTTGATTTAATTATTTAAATTAAATAAGTATTTAGCAACGTAGTTTAAGCATTTGAACTTTAAAATGCTATCTATGATTTTAGCCAAACACAGACACCGTAGTTCCAAACACCAAAAATTTCATTGGCATCGTGCCACTTCAATGTTCCCCTCATATTTCGCTCTATGTCGACTTGAGAGTGCATACATCAAATCACTATGCTTAAGTGTCCCTTCAATCGACCGATATTGTCGATTGTAAATTAAATGTGATGCATAACAAAGCACAATTGATTATCTAATTTTTATTCTAATAAAAAAAATTACTATAATTATCTATTTAATAAATATTAAATAATTAAATAAATTAGTAATAATTAATTATCAAATTTACTAATTTAATCTAACGAAAATATTTTATTTCATTAATAAATTTCAATATAAATTTATATATTTTACTTAAAAAACTCTGTCATTTGTTGTATATTTTGAAAATAATTATTTTCATTACCATAAATATTATATTATGATAGTAATATAATATTATATTATGATATTATATTACTATCATAATATAAAATACATCGTGAAATACTCAAAACATACAAATTATTTTTATTAATGAATTTTATTAAAACTTAAATTATAATTTGATAAACTTACATTCGTGTGCTATTTATGTTACTTTTAAATACATTTTACCCACAAGAGAACTGTAATAATTTATTTGAAGTTTCGGCCAGTCTCAGTGACCCTTTTAAAAAGGATTACCGAGATATTAATTATCATTGTCATGATAATTTTGTTTTCAAGAAAAAGGTCACTTAGATTGTGTAAGTAAAATGCCTTGTTAAATCTAACTGAAATGATTATTATTTAAAATTAGCAAAAGGGCCGGATCCGGCCCGCGGGCCGGCTTTTGTCCACCCCTGATTTAGACAGATAAAAGGTGTTCCAATGGGAGGTAATAGTAGCCCAATTATAGCTGACTTATTTTTAAGCTTTATAGAATATGAATTCGTTCATAACTGTGTAAAAACTAAATCTAAATTATATAAAGATATGAAATATATGTTTCGATACATTGATGATATATGTGTATTTAATTCTAATAATTTTTATTCAATTAGTGAACAAATTAATCCAGAAACCCTTATTCTTAACAAAACCAATATTAATGATAAAGAAGGTATATATCTAGATATCAACATTAAATTAACATTAACTAAAACTATTATTAATTTATATCGTAAAGATGACATTAAAATTTACAATAAACATATTTTTGCATGAGCATTCATGCATACCATATAATATAAAATATAATACATTAAATAATGAAATTTTAAGAATTGCAACAATTTGTAATGATATTGGCTTTCTTCAAAATCATTTAAATAATTTAATAGATACATATTTTAAACTAGGTTACTATAAAAATAACATCAAGCAGAAAATAGTAAAATATATAAATCAACACAATAATATAAAGAATAAATTAAAACTCTTAAGTGGCAAATTTTTATGGATGGATAATAAATAATATACTTTGTATAAAAATATAAAATGCCACAAACAGAAATCAGAGGAAATACGTCCTTCACACGTATTTGGCCCCGCTGCTATGTTGGGTAGAGGAATTAGGGGCCGAAACCTGATAGCATAGCAGTTCCTCCTGATGACATATAAATCCTTATTCTAATACAACATCTGTTAATTATAAGTCAATTCATAAAAATGACTTTTTTTTGAAATTTCAATTTTTTATTTTAATTTGATTTAAATTATTGAAAATCTAAAAACAATTATTAATTTTATTATTTAATTATTAAATTTCGATTTAGCATTATTATGTTTTGTTTATTTTATAATTATATACCAATACGTAGACTCAATTAGCTGATTCGATTGTTATACCGATTTGATTGTACCGATTTCGAAACTAAACAATTGCGATTGAAATGATAAAATATTCTAAACGCTTAAAGTTTTTAATTTAAGCATTCAATAAATTTAAATTTAAAATTAAATTTGTCAAATTTTAAAAGTATCCGTGATAATATATTAGCCATGATGGATGTTATATAAAATTATTAAATATTCGCATAAGCATCACCTTTCTCTAGACTGCCGCTTAAGAAATGCCTTTGACCCTATAAAAGTAAAACCCGATTATACGCAGTAGTCAATGGTTTGGCTACTATAAATTAATCTTAATGTTGTAAATTGCGATATTTATTGGTGTCGATTGTGTTTTGTGTATATTGCAAAATGCATTTGAAGAACGATTTTTAACTTACACGGGTAGTGTCTGTTAATCTGCCCAGCTTTTAGCAGATTATATAAGTTTTTATTTCCTAAAGAATAAAATCTAAATAAGAAAATATGTTGATTTTCAATTTTACCTGATAATCGAAGGCATTTCGAAAATCGGTTGATTTTAAAATGCGGGCTCGACATCAAAACATTAAGCAAGTGCAAAAGACTTTCCTGTTCACAATTGAACTGAAGATTGGGATGTACATATTAGTTAAAGCTAAATATTATTTATTATACCCGACGAAGATCAATAAGCATTCCGAATGTAATTATATTGAAGGAAAACAATAGGTTATATAGTAGTTCATGATTTGTACACAGCTGAATAAATTGATCTCTGATTTGGCCAATGAAACTACTTGCTGCATTGAATGAATTATACATTTGTAGAGCAATTTATTCTTGTATTGTATGAATGCCTAGAAGATATACTTAAACTGCTTGAACAAAGTTATAAAGCAGAAACCTGAAAATTAAATGTTTTTAATCCATTCTTTTAATTTTCATTTTTATAGCAAGATTAACGAAGTAATAAATAGTGACCTTTAATATTTTATACTACCTTTTATATTTCACCAGCTTATGCTTTAGCATCATGAGTAAATCTCATTTAATTTCATAATTAATATGAAATAATTAATAATTATTTTTTAAAAATTAATATTAATATATAAATTATATAA
>WNNJ02002209.1:0-81625 GCA_012934845.2 Pomphorhynchus laevis | reverse complement strand
TATATATATTATTAATATAGATTCGTCCATATATTTTCAGAGTAAAATTTTGTGAACCGGTAAAGACCAAAACAATATAATTTATTTTAACGTTTCGTCCCTTACTAGGACTTCTTCAGAACAATTGTAAGAGTTTTAATAACAAAGAATTTTTTAACGTCATTAAAACTCTTACAATTAAGCTTACAATTATAACTTTTATAATTGTAAGCTTAATTCATTATAATTGTAAGCTTAATTATTATAACTCTTACAATTATAACTTTTATTAAAACTCTTAGAATTGTTCTGAAGAAGTCCTAGTAAGTGACGAAACGTTGAAATAAATTATATTGTTTTTGGTCTTTACCGGTTCACAAAATTTTACTATATATATAATCTGATACCATATGTAGTATTGATCTTACAATCTTTCAAGAACGTAGTGAGGACATTTTTAGAAAAATACTGTTGAAAAAAGTGTGTTTTATATGCGAATTACTTCTTTGTAATAAAGATAGTTTTGATCATAATTATTAGCATTAAATTTGTGGTATAAGTTCTTGGATTTCAATAAAACTCACATGTAATCGTACGAATATTGTTATTAATTAAAATGGAATGAGATTATATATGGCTTAATTACTAATGTATTCCAAATATATTTGAATACTAAAATAATAATAAGATGTTAATATATTAATGGAGTATCAAAGACAATATTATATATTATTTATCGGTTTTTTATATCGTATAAACTTTCAACTTGTAATCTACTCGAAAATTTGAATAGGAATCGAGGCCGAAACCTGATAACATAGCAGTTCCTCCTGATAACCTCTAATCTTTATTCTTATACATCGCCTGTTATTTATAAATCAATTCATAAAAATTGACTTTTATGTTAAATTTCAATTTTAAATTTTAAGTTGATTTGATAATAAATAGTATAACATCTTATATAATTATATATTATTTATCTTTTTAATTTATATCGTATAAACTGCGTAGATTCACTTATCTGAACTAATTAACAAAGTATACGCATTTTGTGTTATACATAAATTAAATATGATATGATATAAATCTATAATTAAGATAACGTTTGCTATTGCACAATTTTTAAGAACCGATTAATAGATAATTGAGGTACTGTCCTATGATCAAAGTAAGAGATAGTGCATAATTTTATGGATTTAATGTCGAAAAAATTATTTATTTATTATATATATATATGTTCTGGTTGCCATTCTTTTGAAAGAGTACTTTCGAAAATACAATCTGCAGCTTATCTTACCTGCAAATTTCATCATTCTCCAAATGTGACAAATTTCTACACTGACCGTTTGGGACAAATTCAACTTGTTTAGCGAAATCAAGCAAAATGTGACAACATTTCGATTCATACATATGTACAGTCTGAAGAAAGGTTTTTTCTTAAAAAGAAGGGATGTCTAATCTACTTTGTGAGTAAGTCGATTCATGACTAAACGCTGATATGAAAACTTGCAACATGACTAAGGCAAGTTATCTAAATTAAGTCATGCAAGTTAGAGTGATCATGATACATATTTACAAGAATTGAATGTTTACTAAATACTTCACTGAACGTTGTTATAAAATTGATCGCTGTGATCTCGATGCTACTTTCAGGTAAAATGATAGGGAATATGTCAATGTCTTTACCTTCATCGATACAGTTTAAAAAGATGGTTATTTGCATGGTTTGAAGAGAGAACCCATGAATTATTAACTGTAATATAAATGAGAATCTTATTGGTATTAAAAGTTCTCAATCAAAATGAGCAATAATTCAGTAGAAAAGATTAAAGTGTTCTTTTGCACAACATTGAAGCAGAACAATAAGGCAGGTAGTATCGCACAAATATTAAGAATGTCAACAGCTATATAGTTTAAGAACCTGATTATGCTGGAAGTTCACAATGGAACCCTCAACAAATCTGATAACAGATACCATATGTAGGATTGATCTTACAATCTTTCAAGAACGCTATGAGCGATATTTTGTTTTTATAGTATTTAGTGAGGACATTTTTAGAAATATACTGTTTAAAAAATGTGTTTTATCAGCGAATTACTTCTTTGTAATAAAGATAGTTTTGGTCATAATTATTAGCATTAAATTTGTGGTATAAGTTCTTGGATTTCGATAAAACTCACATGTAATCGTACGAATATTGTTATTAATTAAAATTGAATGTAATTATATATGGCTTAATTACTAATGTATTCCAAATATATTTGAATTCAAAAATAATAATAAGATGTTTATATATTAATGGAGTATCAAAGACAATATGATACACAGAAGAATTAAATTCTTATTTATTGAAATTACATTTACAAAATAATAACGTAATTTTTATAATGATACAAAATTTGTAAAATAGATACTATATATATTGTCTATTTTACTATATCTATGAAGAATGTATATAATAAAGAATAATATATAATAAATAAGAATAGAATATTGACTACATCACTATATATAATATAATTATATATAATTTGATATAGTGATGTGGCCAATATCCAATTCTTTTTTATTATATATTCTTCTTTATTATATATATGCGTTATATATGGTAAAATGGATTATATATCGCAATATATATATTGCATTAATTTTATGTAGAAAATAAAAATCACACGAGAACTAAGAAAATGACTTGTTCATTTCAAAGCAATAATTAAATATAAATCAGATCACTTAACTGAGACTGCATATTTTGTGCTATAAAAAATACAAATTATATCTTAATCTATTAAATAATGTTTATAACCCAGTATTTACTATCTATAATAGCTTGATACTTGAGAGTTTAAATTTATTTTGAATAATATTTTGATGATTTATATATTTTACTATTTTTTGTTTGGTTTAGTTTTATGTTAACAAAGTTCGAAAAAATAATTAAACTATTTAATTGATTCTGAATAAAACCAATATCATTACATATCATGGAAATATATAAAATTTCGTTAGTTAATGTAATATATTCAATATTATTTACTATGTATAAACATTGTAGAACCCCAAAGCATTATTCAGTATTAGGTCGACATATTTATCTCTTGAAAATCATCCAGCTAATGGCAAACGATTTTAAATAAGTTTGAAATAAAAATATAATATTATAATATAATTATACGACACTCGTAATAAGAATCTTTTTATGACCAAATATGCTTAATCTATTAAAATACATGTATTTTTACTACCAAACTTACCTAATAATCGTGACAATTCAAATCAGTTGTTGGGTCGAGGAATAGGGGTCGAAACCTGATAACATCATAACCTGATAACTTGTAAATGTCACTGCCCGTGATAATTGGTAACTTTCAACTTGTAATCTACTCGAAAATTTGAATAGGAATCGAGGCCGAAACCTGATAACATAGCAGTTCCTCCTGATAACCTCTAATCTTTATTCTTATACATCGCCTGTTATTTATAAATCAATTCATAAAAATTGACTTTTATGTTAAATTTCAATTTTAAATTTTAAGTTGATTTGATAATAAATAGTATAACATCTTATATAATTATATATTATTTATCTTTTTTATTTATATCGTATAAAATGCGTAGACTCAGTTATCTGAACTAATTAACTAAGTATACGTATTTTGTGTTATAAATAAATTAAATATGATATGATATAAATCAATAATTAAGATTAATGACACTTTTGTTAACTATTCAGATTACTTAAATAAAACTACTTCCATATTTTGTAATTGAATTTGAAAATTGAAATATCTTAATCTTAAAAGAATTTTTATAGCACAGTATTTATACAAACCGATTAATCGATTATATTCCATGTATTAAAATAAATGCTAGAGGTCATCAGAAGAAACTAGTATTCTATCAGCTTTTGGCCCCTATTGAAATAATAAGATTAAACTACTAACGACGTCGATATAAAATTAATATGCTTGGCAAACACTAGAGAAAATTAGCTTAAATTCCTACCCTAATGTACAGTTCTTTTCACAGTAATATTAATGTTATTTTAAAATAAATATATGTAATATAGAAATATATTATTTCCAAATTGAAACAGCAGAATATCGGTCAGCATATAATTGTTTAAAGTGAATTGCTTTAACACAAGTTCCCAATCAAGATGAGCAATAATTCAGTAGAAAAGATTAAAGTGTTCTTTTGCACAACATTGAAGCAGAACAATAAGGCAGGTAGTGTCGCACAAATATTAAGAATGTCAACAGCTATATAGTTTAAGAACCTGATTATGCTAGAAGTTCACAATGGAACCCTCAACAAATCTGATAACAGATACCATATGTAGTATTGATCTTACAATCTTTCAAGAACGCTATGAGCGATATTCTGTTAAATACACTTAACACTTATATATAACATGTTAAATGTTAAGCTTGAAGTGTTTAGCCCTAAAGCTTAAAGCGTATTTTATCCAACTGTATATGGTATACAAGCACACACTAATGCTTTCAGCATTAGTAGAAAATCAATTTAATCAATTTAAATCATTAAATTAGTAAAATAAGATCACTATACTGAAACTACATATTTTTACTGTGTAAGCAGACTCCATTGTTTTTTTTATAAATTAAGCAATTCAAGAAGTCAATGTAAAATTTTATTGTTACAAATTTTCTATCACTACAGCGATCATCACTAGGCGCAATGAATGTTCCAATGCTAATGTTTAGCATTGGAACATTAGCATTGTTCCAATGCCAATGTTTCTTATGATCACAGTAGTGATCGAAAATTTGTAATAATAAAATTTTACATTGACTTTTTTGGTTTGCTTAATATTTTTACTATATTAAGAAATTCTGTGAAATAAGATTAATTAGGACAAGATATAAAATTTTTAGAACCTTACAAATAATTGTCACTTATATTTTTGGTCAGATAAATAATTAGATCACTTGACCGAAATTAGAAATATGTACTAGACATAATTTTAAAAATGTTAATATCTTAATCTTACAAAAAAAATTGAATAACTCGGAATTTTTGTAAACGAATTAATAAATATGTTTTAGAATAAAGATTAGAACAAAGAAAGAAGTGGCATCTGTTATTTAGGTCAATATCCGTTTGCAAAATTTGTCATCCATTTTTAAATTAGATTAATAAAATATTAATTTTAAAACTGATAAACTTAGAGCTGTTTAATAAAGCAATTAGTTATTAAAAATCTCACAGCAAAAATCCAAGGTTACAATATATTTCTCACAATAAATATACCATGTATTATAATAAAGATTGTAGATCACCATAAGGATGATGAAATTTACATATTGAAATCAATTCAAGATGTATATTATGATACTGCGTGAAACAATGATGATATTTATCCGGTATGATTATTAATCGGTTTTTAATCTTTAACACGTATTTTACAAGACGAATTTTAGCACATACAAAAACTCAAAAAATCCCAAAGACCTAATAATCACACAGACAGCATAAGTATATATATAAAAACGTGCTAATTTATTAATTCAAATATTTTAAATTTTTAAATTCTTACAAAATTCAATTTACCTGCTTGTTATTAAATAAATTAATGACTAAAATGCTGTCAATAGTCGATAAAGTCAATGAGCTGTAAGAAAATAAAAATCTTATTTGTCAGTAAATATTTATTTTGTGTTCTTATTGATAAAGAAAATTGTATCGGAGCTGGATCAAAGGAAAGAAATTTTTTTATTGATATTTCGAAATTATTTACGTCTTTCCTTCGATCCAGCTACAATAATCATCTATCAATAGTGGATTAATATCAACTATTTAAAAGTAATTTTCTAAAGACGCTAGCAGTAGTTAGAGAAACATCAAAAATAATTACGTCTTTCCTTTGATTCAGCTCCAATAATTATTTATCAATAATGGATCAGTATCAATTATTTAAAAGTAATTTTCTGAAGATGCAAACAGAAGTTAGCGAAATATTAAAAATAATTTCGTCTTTCCTTTGATCCAGCTCCAATAATTATTTATCAATAATGGATCATTATCAACTATTTTAAATTAATTTTCTGAAGACGCTAACAGAAGTTAGCGAAATATTAAAAATAATTTCTTTACTTTGATCCAGCTCCAATAATTATTTATCAATAATAAATCAGTATCAACTATTTAAAAGGTAATTTTGTGAAGATGCTAACAGAAGTTAGCGAAATATCAAAAATAATTTCGTCTTTCCTTTGATCCAACTATTTAAAAGTAATTTTCTGAAGACGCTAACAGTAGTTAGCGAAACATCAAAAATAATTACGTCTTTCCTTTGATCCAGCTCCAATAATTATAGTAATTTTCTGAAGACGCTAACAGTAGTTAGCGAAACATCAAAAATAATTACGTCTTTCCTTTGATCCAGCTCCAATAATTATAGTAATTTTCTGAAGACGCTAACAGTAGTTAGCGAAACATCAAAAATAATTACGTATTTTCTTTGATCCAGCTCCAATAATTATTTATCAATAATGGATCAGTATCAACTATTAAAAGGTAATTTTTTGAAGATGCTAGCAGAAGTTAGCGAAATATCAAAAATAATTGCGTCTTTCCTCTTATCCAGCTCCAATAATTATTTATCAATGATAGATCAGTATCAACTATTTAAAATAAATTGATATTTATTGATATATTATACATAGTTATATTTATTGATATATAATATAATTGTTCAATAAAAATATAAATCAATAAATTGTTTTGGTTATGATAGAAAACATTTGTAAATACAAAAATGATGAATACTACAATAGATTATATTAAAAATATATTATACATGAAATAATATTTAAAGATATTAATAATATTAATATTATTTAATATTATTTAATAATATTTTATATCTTAATTCAGAAGGATTTTAAAATGAATGCGTTTCTAAGGTAAACCAATATATTTTAAATTAAAACAACATAATTTAAGATTAGATATAAATTTACTTTAATTTACATAAATTTCAAAAACCTAAATTTTAATCTCGATTATTTTATCTGAAATTATTTTTTTCAATTTCTAGTTTTTCCTGATAAAATTAATTCTAAATGCATCTAACGGAAATTAGTAATCGCGGAGATAACTCAGCTTACAATTCATGTGAGTGCAATCATTTGTTTGTGGTTATTTTTATCACTTTATTAATGATTATAATACCATTTATATAATATTCTAATAAAAGATAAATTTAAATAAAAGATTAAATAATTAATAATTATTAATATATAAATTAACAATAAACGATTATTCAAATCATAATAAAAGATGAATCAACGTATTTATGTGAACCCATATTTAAATGCATATTATATGTATTTAAATGCTATGCTATTAATTGACTATATCTGGTGATTGTTAAAAAATTCTAAATTCATACTTCATTTTAGCCAACCAGGGGTGGGCAATAAATTAAGATTATGTCTAACTTAATTTTTTACATATTCTAATTAACAAATCAAATATAAAAGTTTATAATACGGTGACTCTGTTATCTGTTTGTTAAAGTTATTATTTCTTACAAGTTATTATTAATGATAATAACTATCTGCTTTTTTACCCAAAAAAAAACAAAAATAACAAAATGTTATAATGTGAATTTGATTAAATTATTTGAATAAAATAAACGAAGATCAAAGATAAATATATTTTTAAAGTGTGTAGTGAGAAACTATAACTTATTGCATTGTAAGCAATAAAATTAATTTTTATAATTTAAAACAATTTTTTATAAATATTACCTTTTGAAGGAATGTTATTAAAAGCTGTCAATTGGCATTGTCAAAGTATTATCTGATCAATAGTCTTTACATGTATTCAAAATTTTACGACATCTTTGAATTTCTCTAAAGCCAGATAACGTTTATCGTATAATATGTATTTGGATTTGAGGATTCTATTATTAGAGTTTTGGAAAGTTGACAAAAGCAAACGAAAAAGTAACCAGCTCGCGACGTTAAGCAAACATCGTATTGTTTGAAGAATTTGCATAGATTTTGTCTTACTTTCTATAGCCAGGTTTGCTCTAATCCCAACTCACTAGAGTGTGTATTAAAGGGATTGTGATTAAAATCACCAACAATCATGTGAACTTTTAACTGCGAGCATTTTAATATGTTGAAAAATGTTACGAGGATTCATACTTCATTTTAGCCAACCAGAGTGGGCAATAAATTAAGATTATGTCTAACTATATTTTTCATATTCTAATTAACAAATCAAGTATAAAAGTTTATAATACGGTGACTCTGTTATCTGTTTGTTAAAGTTATTATTTCTTACAAGTTATTATTAATGATAATAACTATCTGCTTTTTTACCCAAAAAAAAACAAAAATAACAAAATGTTATAATGTGAATTTGAATAAATTATTTGAATAAAATAAACGAAGATCAAAGATAAATATATTTTTAAAGTGTGTAGTGAGAAACTATAACTTATTGCATTGTGAGCAATAAAATGATATATGTATATGATAATATTTATATAATAATATTAATGTTATCAGCATTAAAGACAAACTCTGAAACTTATGACATGGAAAACTATCGCCTGTTGTAATCAATAGGCAAAACTACTGATTAGTCAGTAAAGTTTTTTTGAATTTCTTACATATAGCCCGAGATAAGCTTTTATAATTTCATTTTAAGCTTGTACATCGTGATTTATATGATGAGTAACTACAACTAAATCGAGTTCAGGGATGTTAACAATAATTATATACCCATTATGTGATGTAAAACTTTTAATTATTCCTAAGAGAAACATATGATTTGTAGTAAATAAATCATAGAGTTATAGGTTATAATATTACATGAGTTAGTTGTTAAATGACCATTAGGGGCTGTTGGCGATGCATGGATGTGCGATATGTTGTCGTTGAGTTTTGCTGTAACGATCAAGCTGATATTACTTTCAAGAGTATTGGGATTATATGGAATGATATTTTAAGGAATATCATTATATATTTTGTTACCACTGTTAGGAATAATAAGTAAAATAAGTTACCAAGAAGGAAATTTTATATTAATAGTAAAATCCTCACAGAATACTTTAAAAATCATGTTCGGACTGACGTGATTTGATTAAACTACGTTCGAAATTACATTTGTGTTTGATGAGCCATTCCAGACGAAACAAAAATAAAATCTTAGATATTTCGGATGATAAAATCTTACATATTTCTGGTTCGATATTTTGGATGAACGTGCTTCGCTTTTAAATAAATTCTCATCATTTACATTTAACGATATTCAGTCACTACTCAGCGATTAGTCATTTTGGCTGCAATTCAAATAATCAGCATATATTTAATAATAAAATTATAAATTTATATTAATGATTACAATTTATTGTTAGGGACTGCAAATTTAACCGAAGCATATTGAATTTTGATTTCTCAGTAATGGCTGTCCAGAAACAAATTAATAGTAGTTTAGTTCATTAATAGCATAATAAATTAATTTTGAATCACCAAAAAGTAAAATACCATTGTAATTTTCCATTAGGTAAAATTGTTTACCAATTGCTTATAGCCGATAAGATTCCCAATCGCTAAAGTCATCACCATGCCATTTAAAAAGACATATGCTGCTTCAGTTTCATTCAATTAAAATTTGACATAATTGACAGTGATGTCACATTAAAAGCATTTAAATTTTTATTACATGATGCAAATACGCTTTAGATTCTTTTACACACCGTATAATAATCCAAGGAGGCATTCCTAGCAATGCTTTAGTAATTACAACTATTGATTTGTTTCTTAACACATTTGTTGGCTGGTGTCGAGACTCGCAAAAACATAATGCATTGTGTAATTATCATATCATTTGATGTAAATTGTGATCAATTAAATCATTATTACGATGATGTGCAGCAAATAAACGAATACTATTAATTATTTTTATTTTAATTTAATTATTTTTATTATTTTTTTAATTATTTTTATTTTAAGAAAATAATTGTATATATCAATTTACCGAAAACATTCCCTAGATTGTACAATTTCAAATAAAATAGTAGCCTACATTAACATTAATATATAAATATACACAATTTTACGAGTATTTAATGTAACACATGATCTCATTTTAGTTAAGGTAAAAGTAAAATATAATGTTTAAATAAATTAAGTTAAGAAAGTTTAAATCATTTTTATTTTGTGTTTAAAATTAAGATACTTATTGAACTTATTAAACTAGAATTTCCATAACATAATATTATAATTTCAATCAAATTGGAATTCTTAGCATTAGTTTCTAAATGTGTATTGAATAAAAACTTCTCGTGATTTAACACACGATATTATTTCGTCTAACTGACAATAATTTCGTTGTCATTTTAGACACTTAAATGACAACAAGCGAAATTTTGTGAAATTGATCTCAAATATTTGGAACTTTTTACATATTAAGAATTATTTAAATATATACCAGATGGTAGGCATATTATGATTTTTAGATAAATTACTTATCTAAGTTTATCAAGCACATTTTTGAATGGTCTCAGCTTTTCTGAAGGTCTTAATAGTTAAGGTCTTTATAGGTTGGAAAAATATTATTCTATGAGTATCCACTTGATCTGAAAAAGGCACTTTGCCTTACAACTATTATTAATCGAATTATATAGTTATATATAGTTCTTATATATAATTAGATATAGTTATCACAAAAGCAGTCGAAACGCACCCTAACCACTTCATCCGACTGACGATGTCTGCTAGGTGGTTAGGAACGTCTCGGAGTGATACATTAGACTGAGTGAGCTGATGATCGAAGTCCAGTTATTTAGCAGCAAATATTGATTAAAAATCAATCGTAGCCAACTTTGGCTTCTGGACCACAGTTTCAAGCGATTTTTTGCAATAACAATATATATAATTTAGAAAATTCGTTGAATTCAATTTTATTGAAAAAGGCTTTAAAAGCTAAGTTTAATACGCGTTTCGGAAAATCCTTATTTAGTCGTGCTCACGAACTCAAATCTAACGTTTATATATACATTTTGCTGATTTAGCAAATCAGAAAGAATTCAGGTCAGTCTGTAAGTGTTAATCGTATTTAACACTTTTAAATCTAACATCTACTGACTGACCCAGTAATTTTCTGTATCTTTTCTACTTGAATCGTCTGGAAAGTTGCTCTGGATAATTTTAATTTTGAAAATGTGACTGTGTCATTATTTTCTTTCTTCGTTTTTATATTGGATCTTCTCAAATTACTTCGATCATTCATAGATCCACTAGTCTGTCCAATATACTGAAGTTTACACGTTGTACACTATAGTAAATATATTATGTTCTTCGATTTACAATTAAATTCGCCCTTGATTTTGTATTTTAGAGATGTGGCATTGCTCTTAAATGATGAAGCTGCCTCCATATCGGTACAATTTGTACACCTTTTATCCCCACACCGATTGATGTGGGGATTTGATATCAACCATTCCCTATAGTTTACTCTTGTTTCCATCATCGTATTTCGGATGTACTTTTTGAGATTTTTGAAGGCTGGGTGCCACTCATATACACATATCATGTTTTCAGATTCTGTATTGTTTCCTTTTTCTAAATGTAATAGATGTTTCCGTAGTTTGCTACGGCAACTGTTGAAGATACTTATGATCTGTCTTCTCTTGTATCCTCGTATCATAAAATACTCGGAAGCTTATCTAAAGATGAAAAGAAGGCTTCATCAGTTGAGCATATTTTTGCGCATTCTAATTGCTTCATTGCAAATCATATTCCTTTTCATATATGAATGATGACAGCTAGAGGCGTGTAGATATACGGCCTTCCATGTATCTTTAATAAATGGACGCGTTTGTAGGATACAGTTACGATCTTTGTATAACATCAAGGAAATTAATTGATTGACCTAAATATGAAGACTCAATTGTGAATTTTAGTGTACTGAAATTGTTAAGGCTCGTTACAAAGCTTTTAAATGTTTCAATACCATGGTCCCATAAGAAGAATATATCATCGATATGCCTTACCCAAATGCGAGGTTTTAACAATTAGGATTGAATAAATTTCTTTTGTAGATTCTCTACGTAAAAGATAGCATAAATTAGTGAAAGGGATGTTCCCATGGCTGTAACTGATATTTGATGAAACACTTCTTCTTCGAACTTGAAAATATTGTTATGATGCACTGTACTTAACATTTCTTTAATCTTGGATTTTGTACTGTAATCACAACCTTCTGTTGTCATAAATTCTTCTACTGCTAATAATCCATCGTTTGTTACAATCGTAACATAAAGGGATTTTATATCCATGTATACCATAAATGGTTCTGGTTTAACTTTCGTTTCTACCTCTTCAAATTTACGAAGAAATGTATCTGTATTACACTTAAGTCAAAAGCTTTTGACTTCTCAAAAGCTTTTGTTTATTTACACAATTATTATTGTATATTTATTATTTATTATATATCAATTATTATTGTATATGTACACAAATATTTATTAACAAAAGCTTTCGACTTCTCACTAAAGTCAAAAGCTTTTGTTAATAAATATTTGTGTAAATATACAATAATTGTCCTTCTTTTCTTCGGTTAATATTTATAATGAAAGCGTACTACAACGGATCCCGAAAGCAGTTAACCTCTTCATTCAAATATATATAAGGTCTCCATATATATAATGTTAAGGTTTTGTTTGAATCGGTTTAAATATGGAATGGGCCACTAATAAAAAAAGTAATTAACCTATGCTGTTAGTTTCAAGTAAGTTTTGTCGCATAAATTTTTTCATTGATTTTTTATTAATAAATAACACCGGTAATATTAAAAATTTACAATCTTGGAATCTCGAACGAATACATAAAATTAATAGCATATTACTATATATTGATATATTCATATCAATGAAATATCGAGATATATTAATTTCACGACATCCATCATATAATACACTAAAATATAAAAATTTATATTGAATAAGCATTAATATATACATATCATCTCGATTATCAAAGAATAAGTTTATGTTTAGCTAATTTTGAAAAGTCGTCAATCGATACTATATCGAATGAAGCTTTAACAATAGCCTTAATACTAGGTCTATGGGCATTTGTAATTCGGAAATTTCTAAAAGGCTATAAAAGTATTGGTAATTCTGACAATCGAACAGCTTTCAAATTTCGATTAGGAAGAATATATCGGCTGTACATGCGTATACCGTGTTATGACTGGCTTTCAGGGTGTTTGCGTATAATATTACATCAAAAGAAATTTACGCATTTCCCTTTTAAAGGCAAATCACGATTTAGGCTATCCGATGACGCAATTCTGTTAAATGATATATATCCGATAATAAATTCATCGAACTCGCCAAATGTATTTCAATTGCATGAAATGACCGATCGAAACATGTGCAGAAACAGTAAATCTCTTGACGGTACAACAAAGTATCAATGCTGCACGATTTCAAGCTACGGAAATTCATGTTCAGGCTATATGTCAATGAGTATTCTCAATTATCCAAAATGCTCTAGACCAACATTAAAACGACAAAATAGTTTTGATGTACAGTCAAACATCCAGTCCTTAAAATGCTGCAATACTTACAGTGCGTCTATTGATTTAGGTGAATTGACAAAATACCAAAGGCTTTATCTCCAAGTCAAGTCAATAAATCAAGATTTAAAAAATAGCATACGTGAAGATACAAATCGAGTAAACGGATTGTATCACTGTCCTACCATAAACGTTAGCTAAATGTTAAAAATTAATTTGATTGTATATTTATGTGTATGATGACTACAAATAACAATTTTTGATCACATTTCCAAACACATTTGTAATAAACATGATTTGTTTTGTAAAAATAATTAGAAAAAATTAATTAGAGAATTAATTAATTTTTTTAATTAATTTATAAAATTATTAATTATTTTATTATTAATTAATTTTATTTAATTAATAAAATAATTAGAGAAAAATAATTTAGATTTATTTTATTCATTGCTTTTTATTTCGCAGCGGAATGGACGAAAAATAGAATTAATGCTATTATTTTTATATTTCGCTAACTACTTCTGACAAAAGCTTGTGAATATTACCCGACCAAAAATCATTTTTATCAAAATCAGGTTAAAAATAATTAAATAATATTAAATTAAATAATTTATAATACTTATATATTTAATAATTAATAATAATTACTTATTTATTAAATAGAAAATATCAGTAATTTTTGTTATTGTGCATAGTTTTTGTTAATATTTTTTTTTAAATATTTATTATTATAATTTTACAATCTCTGGGTTACCCGTGAATGGGCCCGTAAATGAGAATTCAGTTCAGTTTGGGTTCGAAATTCTGGACGTCCGATTACAGATCGCGTTCCTCTGATGCATCGCGATGTCATTTTTGCAAGTAATAGGCCTAGACGCGTTCTAAGCTTTGTAAGCTCGTCGGGGTATCTGCTTGCTCGCTTATATAATATTCCTAATATTATTATATGTCGACTTCCAAGGGAGCTGAAGCTCGTAAGGAAGCATCACATCGAATAAAAAAAAACAGAAAAAAACGTAAAAAAACATCAAGACATTATATTAGATAACAATTATTTTGAATTGATTTAATTGCTTTAAATTATGAAAATATTCAGGTTTTCCAAAAAATTTATTTTTTTATCAAAACTAGGTTTAAAATATTAAATGATATTTACTTATATTAAATACTGCACATCTGTAATTTTTACTAACCAACATGAGTGCTATAAATTAATTTATATAATTCTTCTTAGCGTTTATCCCGTTTGGCGGGGTCCGCTTGCCACGTTCGCTGGTCCCAAAATGCCCTATCCGCTGAGTCTTCTGGTGTGAGTTCGACCATTTTCATATAATTCAGGAGGGTATCCATCCATCTTTGCTGTGGTCTTCCTCTTGGTCTCTTTCCGTCGACCTCGATTTGAAGTGGTGACTACACCAGTGTATTGACGTATGCCCTCAGTACATGCCCATACCATCTCAGCCTTGATTCTCTCAGTTTGTCTGCTATGGGTGTTATGCCAAATCGCTTTGATGACTATGATGAATAGTTATGTTAAATAGTTATTCATCATAGTTAAATAACTATGATGAATAGTAATGGGAAGAGTGCAAATCCTTGGTGCACACCGACTGAGACTGGGAATTCTCTAAATTTTTTCCGCTGTTGTTAGCATACTGCTTGTAGTTCCTTTGCGCAGCATCTTCACCCATTCGATCAATTACTCTGATACCTCTCTGCATCTCAGGGCATACAGTAAGAGCTCATGATGGACTCTGTCGAACGCCCTCTTAAGGTCGAGAAAAATACATGGAGGGGCTACTTCTTCTCTCTGTGCTTTTCAAAGAATAGTCTGGCTGAGTGTATTGCATCAATGGTTCCACAGTTACGCACAAAACCTGCCTGGTTGACAGCTAGTTTGATCGTGTCATGTATTCTCTTGTCGAGCACTCCCTCTAAAATCCTCATGGTGTGGCTGAGAAGACAGATTGACCGGTAGTTTTGGCAATCTGTTGGCCTTCATTTCTGCTTCCAGATCGGGATAGTTGTGCTTCCACTCCAGTCTTCTGGCACCTATTTTGCGTCAACAATCTTCTGGAAAAGCTTCGTTAGTCATGGTGTCCACTCATCCGGGCTGATTTTCTAGAAGTCCGCAGCCACATCATCAGGTTCGTTGGCTTTACCCGGCTTCATCTTCATTATTGCCTTATTGACCTTTGCCTCGTTGAGTGGCTCAACTTGTGTGTGGTTTGGAGTCCCTTCTGGTATTGGTGGGTGTTCGAACTCTTCTGTGGAGATAGCTTTGAAATATCTTCTCCATCTCTCCAGCACTTCTTGTGGGTGTATTAGAAGTTTTTCTCGCTTATCACTGATATCATGGAATTTCTCGATGTCTGCTGCCTTCTTCCGTCTTGCACGGGCTAGTCGGTACACGCCTTTTTCTCCTTCTCGAGTGTCGAGCTTTTGGTAGAGATTATCTAGATGGTTGCTTTTAGCAATAGCCAGCTGTTTCCTTGCTTTCTTTTTCGCTCGGTGGTACACGTCCTTGTTCTCATGCGTTTGTGCTATCCGGAGAGCCTTGTAGGAATTTTTTTTTGCCTTCATCGCGTATTTGACCTCTTCTGTCCAGAACCAAGTTTCTTTGTCGATGTATTGTTGACATGGCTTTGTGGATCCGAGTATCTTCTTTGCAGCTAGGTGGATCGTGCAGCCAACGCGGTCCAGGTGTCCTGAACTCCATGTACGCTAGGCAGTCTTATCCGGGCCAGCTTTGTCTTTTTCCCAAATTTGTCATCTTCCATCAGTTTCCACCACTTAATTCGGCTCGTCTTCGTTTGTTCTGGCCTTGGTTTACGGGAGACTTCAAGTTTTAGGTCGCATATCAGTGGCTTATATTGAGTCGCTGTGGTCTCGGACAGGATGACCTTTGTGTCGAGTACAGTCTTTTTGTGCCTTGGCCTTACCAGGATGAAATCAATTTGCGACTTCCTGGCTTGTATACCCGTTCCATGGTAGTACGTGTACAGATGGCTAGGCCTTTTTGTGAAATTTGTGTTGGTGATGGTGAGGTTGTGCGTAGTTGCAAACTCTAGAAGTTGTTCCCCTTATGCGTTCTTCTCACCGATGCCATATCCACAATGACATTCACTCTCGTCCGTCTGTCCAACATGGGCATTCATGTCACCGACTATGATCACATAGTCTTCTTCTAGTACTTCTGCCATCCTTTCATCTCGCATTTCGCAGAACTCCAGTTTCTCGTCATATGTGCACCCTGTTTGAGGGGCGTACGCAGAATAGTGGACGGTTGTTTCGCATGATGCCTATAATTAATTTATATAATTAATTTAATTAAGTATTATCATTAAAGTTATAAATTACAAATTTAGTGTTAATAATTTATGTATTGTGCATAGGATTTATTAATATTGTAAATATTTAATTAAATAATTATTAAAAATTGATTTAAATGTAATAAATTGTGAAAATATACATGGTTTTTAAAAAATATATTATTTTATTAAAACCAAGTTCTCCGATTATTTTTCCAAAACCAGGTATTTAATAATTAAATGATATTTAATTATTAAATACCTACATATCTGTAATATTACTAAACAAAAAACATTTTACGTTATTTGCATAATTTTAGTGTTTCAAATTTGCGCTATCATTACCGAAGTATCCATGTAATTAGGATTCTCTAAGTCTTATAAAAGTATAAGAAAATAAATAGCATTCCAATTTTTACTTAATTCTATTTATTTTTTATTGATAAAATTAATCATTTACCAATATAAACCTGATAACGTAGCAGTTCCTCCTTATGACCTCTATTTTTAATCGAATACATCGTATATTTTAAGTTGATATACCTGTGCGGTCATTGTTACTATTGAAATTTTTATAACTAATTTTATTCTGCAAGCTGCTTTAATCTTATATATAATCCAACAGCAGTACGCTACATTTCAGTATTGGTTGACCTCATCAGCTATTGATCCAATACCTACGTTTCATGTTTCGGTCCTTTTAATGTTGGCTGACGATCACTCAACTTGTTTGCTTTTATTAACAATTAGATTTAATGAAACACTTTCGTCTTACATTCTGCAAATTTAATTGAAATGATTTCTGATTTCGAATTAAATCAGAGTTGGGAAAAGAAGGTGCAACCCTCAATTTGAAAATCTGCCTATTTTTGCAATTAATTGCAATTTTCAAGCTAGTCATCTATAGTTTTGGAACGATAGCACACGTGCTGTCATGTGAAGCCACTTCTTACGCAAACCATACCAGATGTAAGGCTGGTCACCGGTGGAGGAGGGCGCGCTTAGTGACTCCAATTCAGAGGTTTACTGTGGATTAAGTACTGTCGAAGTTGTGTAGCTATAAGGCCACACTAATGAGACATCCTGTAGATATGAGTAGACTAAGGTCGAAACGCCCCATTGGGGGGGCTAGGCGTTTGTGGTAGGTACATTCCTGGTTAAGCTTCCCGACGAAAGTTGCAAAAACGCATGCAGGTTTATACTTACCTGTTCGTGTTAATTAAAAAAGTTGTATTGAAATTCTTTCTTATTAATATAACGTCACCAGTAGTTTTCAATTCATATAACCGCTATATGTGAAGTGGCGAAACTTAGCATCTGAGCTAGAGCTTTGCTTGTGCTTTGTAGCCAGAGAGCTTTTGCTCGTGCATTGTGTTTCAGCTGTATACAAGCGTGTTGCTTGTTCAGCAAACCTAGTAAGCTGATGAAGGAACAATATCACACGGGCTGTTCTGTAAAGTCACTGCTTACGCAAACCATACCAGATATAAGGCTGATCACCGGTGGAGGAGCGTGCGCGTAGTGAATTCCTTTTAAAGGTTTACTGAGGATTAAGTACTGTCGAAGTTGTTTAGCTACAGGACCACACTGATAAAACCACCTTGTAGTTATGAGTAGATTAAAATCGAAATGACCCATTGGGGGTGGCGTCTGCGGTAGGCGCATTTTGGGTTAAGCTTCCCGACAAAGGTTGTAAAAAGCATGAAGGTTTATACTTTCCTGTTCGTGTTAATTTAGAAAAGTTATATTGAACATTATTTCTTATTAATATAATGCCACCAACAGTTTTCAATTCATCTATAGTTTGTTTCCGAATTTTAAGTTTATATAACTGTGCAGTCATTGTTACTATTGAAATTTTGATGACTATTTTTATCCTGCACGCTACTTAAATCCTATATATACGCTAACAGCAGTACGCTACATTTCTGTATTTGTGGTCCTCACCAGCTACAGATCCAATATCTACGTTTCACGTTTCGGTCCTTTTAATGTTGGCTGACGATTACTCGACTCGTCTGCATTTATTGGCAATTAGATTTAATAAAAGACTTTCGTCTTACATTTTGCAAATTTAATTGAAAACATTTCTGATTTTATATCGTATTTAAATTGAATTTCAATTTTAAATTTTAACTTTATATAAATATAAATTGTATAAAATCTTATATAATCATTTATTATTTGTCTTTATTTTTATTTATATACCGTATAAAATACGTAGACTCAGTTATCTGATCTGATTAATTGAACTTTCCCAAGTCATTGACCATAAAGTTGCTAAGCAACTATTCTTTGCACTGATCTTCAGTTTTCGTTTCAATTAGTTGCGGAATTCGCTCTGGTGGCCTGTAAATAAGTTTTTCTGTACGACGGCATTACACATCGAGACATCAGTTACTGTCAAGTTCGCATTTATGGTTTCCAGACACCATATTTGCATTTAATCGTCTATAGATATTTATAATAGTAGTATGAACGCATGCTATGTATAATTGTCTCGCTATCATTACATGTTAGAACCATATCATACTTGCTTTCTTACACCTCCTTCCTTTTCTTATTAATAAAAATTTATAAAAATTGACTTTTATTTCAAATTTGAATAATAAATTTTATTTGTTTCATTGTTGGTGAAAATAAAAGTATAATCACGAGTATTTTTAATTTTATAATTTCTTTATTTGCTAGCTTTCGACATTTTAAAATTATACACAATGCTTGGAAAGAACAAACGGTCGAAAGCTAACAAATAAAGAATTTGTAAAATTAAAAATACACTTCTTCTTTTCTTCAATGTTTGTTCCGCTTCGTTACGAAGTCCGCATGTGGCCATACCATTGTAGCCGCTTTTCGCGAATGCAATGATATTTTTAATTGTAAAGTTAAAACTACTCGTATCTATAGTTTTATTTTCATCAAAAGACGAAACAAGTTGAGTCCGACACGAATGTAATTCTTAATGAAATAAATTTTTATCATTATATAAATATAAATTGTGTACAATCTTATATAATTATTTGTTATTTAAAATCATTTATCTTTATTCTTAATGTATATAGTATAAAATAAGTAGGCTCAGTTATCTGATCTGATTTGTCCTACTGACAAGTTATTATTAATCTATGGACATTGTTTTCCTAGTATTTTTGATATAAAATTATTCTGCTTATTTTTAAGCAAATTTGATGCATTTTATTTTTATTTCTTATATTTCTGTCGACATATGAGAATTGGTCAATCCCGATTACCTTCCCCTTCTTATCAATTCAGCTCAACAGTTATCGAATCAGTAAATCACTTTACTGATCTAGGTGTTGTTATCTCCTCCAATTTAAAATCTCGTCTTCATTCTTCTGCGATTATTGCAAAATGCCATAGAATTTTAGGATTTCTTCATCGAAACGTTAGACGACTTGATCCAAAGGCTTTACGCATTGTATATTCGAGTCTCTTAAATTCACATATGCTCTATGCATTTCACGCGACACACCCTCAACTGAAATCAGAATTGAGTGAATTCGACAACATTTTGAGAAGAGCCATGCAATTGGTTCCGGCAACTCGCTCCATTCCTTATCCAGTTATACTAGAGACGTTGGGTATAAGATCTATTGAATGCGATCTGTTGATTGCAGATCTTACACTAGTGTGGATGTCGCTGCGCGTGCCTAACCATCCGTGTAAGCAGCTGTTCTGTCTTCGTGAATCCTCAATGTTACGTGGACACGAGCTATGTTTGAAGCATCGCTCAAAGCATCGAACAAATTGCACGACAGTGATGGATCGCGTCTGTAAACGACGGAATGGATTATCACCTGGTGTAATCAACAGCTCTTCTGCTGTGCAATTCAAAGAACGCCTAAAGCTTGACCTCGTGAACTCTTGATGTTTTTTACGTTTTTTTCTGTTTTTTTATTCGATGTGATGTTTCCTTACGAGCTTCACTCCCTTGGAAGTCGACATATAATAATAACGGAGAAATATAAATCAACAAAATATCATTAAAAATAAATTTAAACTACAAGGCAAAAATTTTTTATGAATAAATAATATACAACATGCTTGTATTAGAATAAGATACTAGATAATCTAATTAATTATGAAAATTAATAATAAAATTAATTATTTTATCAATAAAATTAACTCAATTAAATTTAATTAAATAATAATTTAAACTTAAAATTTATTTTATTAATTTATCTAATTTAAAAAATATAATAATTAATGAATTAAAGAATATATTAATTTTATTTATTGAATTTTAATAAGTATTTATTCAATTTTTATAAATTATTTTATTTATCTAAGCCTGCTCTAATCTTTCAATTTTATAATAGAATTTATAAAAAATTAAATAAATATATTACATCATAAATATGATGCACCGCTTTTAGTATCAAAAGATCAAATCAAACTGCTCATTTCAAAATATCCTTATATCAAACAATCTGAACAGATTTCGTGGCGCTTTTAAAATCCAATTTTTGAATCGTCCAAAAACAAGGGATTTCAGTAACGGACTACTCATGTTTTAAAAATTAAGAACAAACTTCAAACGTAAGCAATTTTAAACTGCCGTCTCAAGAAACAAATATTTTTATATAATTTTTCTTTTAATCTACACAAATAATAGTCATCGTAGGCCTATTATTTTCTACTATTTTGAAATTTATTAGAATTTAATAAAAAAATATTTAAACAATTAAGAGAAAAAATTATGGATTATAAATAATATACTTTGTATTAGAATAATATACAACAGATAATCAAATTTAATCAGAGGAAATACGTCATTAGCACATATTTGACCACGCTTCTACGTTATGTCGAGGAATAGGGATCTAAATCTGATAACTATTATAATAAACCTGATAACTATATAATCAGGATCGAACTATCTTGTTATCTCTATTAACTACTTACACTAATTACATTTGAGATAAATAACATATAATTACAAACATCTTAAACGAATATGTTCTGACGAACAATAAAACGCGAGTAGTGCCACAAGTTTTTGTGTCCAGGCTGTTGAGAGTTCAGAAACAATAGCGAAAATGAAAAAACAAGGCAGTATAAAGAGTAAAACAAGTAAAAGCAGTATAACAAGGCACAGGGCAGTAAAAGGCAAACTTGCTGAACCCTTCAATCCTGACTAGAACAGATGTTACGGCATGTTGAATCGCAAGTTGCTTGTAGTAACAGTGCTGTGGCTGTTGGACGGTTGTCATTTATACTTTTGATGATAAATCCGCGAAGGACAAAAATTTCCTGTGTGGAATTTGTGCAAGTAAAGCTCTTGACCGTTTGAACTCTCAAATGAACAAGCTAACTGACAGTGTAAATGGTTTGTATAGACGAATCTGTTCTGACGAACAAGAAAACGCGAGTAGTGCCACAAGTTTTTGTGTCCAGGTTGTTGAGAGGGTTCTTTGTGCCAAGCCAGACAAGAGGCCATCTCGGTCCGTGCTTATTTCTGGAGAGTTGAATACCTGTCAAGTATTTGATACTGGCGACGGGCTGAAGGAAAAAAGTAGAATCACCGTTGATGGTCAATGCTGTCAGTGACTCAGACTATACAATAAAATCAAACGATCCTTCTCATCACAGAACGGAAACGACTTCTCCTAACTCCTTCAGCTGCACCTGGATGATGGAGCATAGTCACAGCATCATGGTCCCAATATGTCTCCCACCCTTGACACGCTTAACGTCACTACTGCTGATTTGCATAGTTCGGTGTGTCGAACAAACCAATTCAAAAGTGATGCAATGCAAAGCGAAACTTGCGGAGTTACGAAATGCAGTATTGAACCAGATGGAAATGAGCAGTACCAGCCACGTGTACCATCGGTACCTACTTTTAAACAAATTCCTTCACCAAGTATCGGTAGCAGAGCTTGCAAGATAAATAGAATTTCTGATCGAGGATCACAAACAGACCATGCAACAATAGATCAATGCACTACAAAGAAGATCGTCCCAATTTCGGCAACTCATTCTGGAGCCTCTCATGCGGCAACTCGTCTGGAGCTGCGATCTATCCGGACCACACGTTCGAGTAACATACGAGATAAAAGATCTGTTATAGATAGATCCAAATGTGTGATCTTTGCCAACGTTTATGAGTCCCAATCCGACAGTGCTCAAAATCGTATTAATGATGATGTTGGCTCAGTGCGGCAGATCCTATCCGGCGTTTTCGTTGAGGGTGAGGAAGGTTTGGCAGAATCTCTACAGGTTTTGGCCCTTCACAGAATTGGCAAAAGAGACGGAAATGGTAAGACTAGATTACTAAGATTAGTTTGTGCGTCTTCTAATCAAGCCGCTTCCATTCTTAATAGAGCTTACAGATTAACGGGTACGTCTATGCGCATTTTCAAGGACCTTTCGATCGAGGATCGCCATCAATTGTCTCTTGCTAAGAAGGAACTATATAACAGGCGTCAATTAGGTGAGGAGGATTTATGTATCCGAAATCTTTGGGTGGTTCGACGCCGACCATTTGTACGGTGGGAGAAGTTAACTATAAAATCTCAACGAAGGGAGCTTTAGGAGACTTGGTTTCATTTCGTACTATCTTATCGAAAAGTCCGGTGATTTACGGTAGTCATCCTATCAGGATTGCATGTTTCAATGATCGCAGCTTAGTCTCTAAATTTGATGAGTTCAACTTTTATTTATCAAACAGCGACGCGTCTTTTTCGCAATCACTGAGACCTGGCTGCACAGTGGTATTGATGACAATTGTGTTAACATCCCGGGCTTCTCACTATTAAGAACTGACCGAGGAAACACTTGACGTGGTGGTGGGGTTGCGATCTATGTAGACAACAAAATGATTGTGACCAACGTCATGTCGTATCGAGATGATGATCTATTAGAGTCGCTCTCTTTAACAGTAAAATTGGGTGATACGACAATGTCGATTTGCGTTTGATATCGTACTCCGCGCACTTGCTGCTTGAAACATGACATGATTAGTTATTTCACGAAAGTGTCGAAACCGTCCAATTTCATTCTTCTTGGTGACTTTAATATTCCGAACCTAACTGGGAGCTCCCCTTTCGAATGTCCTCGCGGTGTAAGTCAGATGGATGTCGACTGATGGAATTTTCTTGTGGACGATTTAGCTCTTATACAACAAGTCACTCAGTCAACCAGGTTTATGGGAAATAGCTTCTCGTTATTGGATTTAGTTTTCAGTAAAACATTTCTTGACATACGAGAAGTTCAAGATGACCCTCCCATTGGACTCAGTGACCATCTTGTCATTAAGTTTTTTACTGGTTTCTGTGCCGAAGCCCCACCTAACGCAGTTAAGTACTTCAAACGCAAATGGAATAAGGTGGATACGGATGCCCTCCGTAAGCTTACAGTACGATTGGGTCTTCACAACAGTGTTGTCAGTGATATCGATGATTGGAAAACTTTGTCTGTTTCTCTCAACTATCTTAGGATTGCGTAGTCCCATTGAAAACCGTACAATCCTCTTCGAAACTTAAACCTCCGTGGTTTGATCATGAGTTACTTGATATTTTGAAGATGCGAAATAAATTATTTAAGTCATCTCTGAAAATTCAGGGTCTTCGGTCAGAATACCTTCAATATCGTCGTCGTTTCAGCTCTATAAAAAAATAAAAAGACAAAGGTATGAAGCTGGAATAATATCATATGTGATGTACTAGCGTTTGCGGATGACCTGAAGTTATGGAAGTGTGTTCGTTCATATGATAACCGTTTGGAGCTTCAAGGTGACCTCGACACTATAAGCATATGTAACAGGACGACGGGCTTGCTTTTGAATACCTCGAAGTGCAGTCACATGCACTTAGAAGTTAAGAAATTTTCTTTTATGTATAGTTTAGGTGGTGAGCCAATTGAGCAGGTACAGTGCACTAGAGACTTAGGGGTACTTGTGCACGAATCGTTAAAAAGTCGTCCAAACACAGACAAGATTATTCAGTCGACCAGACAATTGAGCTATGTGCTTCGTAGGTGCTTTCGTTGCCCATCTGTGTTTTGTCTTAAAGTGATGTACAACTCAATAATTAGGCCCATTCTTTTATACTGTACACCAGCAACATTTCCGTGCACGCGAGGCGAGCTGAATGATTTAGAAAATGTTCTTCGCAGGTTGACGAGGTGCTGTTGTCTTCCGAGTAGTTATTCTTATAGGGATCGCTTGCGAGAGATAAGCATACCGTTGGTTCGGTATGCGATAGTGTGTAGCGACATCTTATGCTTCAGTGATATGTTACTCGTGCGTGATGGGTGGCCGACAAACTGTATCCAACAGAACAAACGTTATACGAATCGGGGCCAATCTTTGACTGTAAAAACGCTGCACCATGGGAAGCTGTCTAGAATCAGTCGCCTATCGCACCGGGCGGTGAGGATGTGGAACTTACTTCCGGAGGATATGGTCGCTATTCAGAGTAGACAGCAGTTCATGCGGAGGATGGAGCAATGGCTGTGCGAGACAAACTCACAGTCTATACCGGATCGTTATCCTTGGGAGGAATGTTGAATTTTTTTCTTTTCAACTCTTTTTTCTTTTTTTTTCATGTGATCAAACAAAACAGCCCTACGGCTACAGTCTTGTAATTGAATAAAATAATAAAAAAATAAAAAAAACATATCAGTTCTCCCGATGATCTATAACCCATACCATATAATATAAAATATAATTAAATAATGAAATTTTAAGAATTGCAACAATATGTAATGATATTGACTTTCTTCAAAATCATTTAAATAATTTAATAGATGCATATTTTAAACTGGGTTACTATGAAAATACCATCAAACAGAAAATAGTAACATATATAAATCAACACAATAATATTAAAAATAAATTTAAACTCTTAAGTGGCACATTTTTATGGATGGATAATAAATAATATATTTTGTATTAGAATAGGATACTAGATAGTTATTTCAGATGAAATACATCATTAGCATGTATTTGGCCCCGCTGCCATGTTGGGTAGAGGAGTTAGGAGCCGGAACCTGATAGCATATCAGTTCCTCCTGATGACCTCTAATACTTATTAATTATTTAATAGATTATATAATCTATATTATTTATCTATAATCTATTAATTATTTAGGGGCATCTTTATTTAGACAAATAAAAGTTGTTCCAATGGGAGGTAATAGTAGCCCAATTATAGCTGACATATTTCTAAGCTTTATAGAATATGAATTTGTTCATAACTGTTTGAAAACTAAATCTAAATTATATAAAGATATAAAATATATGTTTCGATATGTTGATGATGTATGCGTATTTAACTCTAATAATTTTTATTCAATAAGCGAGCAAATTTATTCAGGTAGCCTTATTCTTAATAAAGCCAATATTAACGATAGAGAAGGTATATATTGAAACCTGATAAAATAACAGTTCCTACATACGACCTCTAATTATTAATCTGATACAAAGTCTGTTATTTATTATTCAATTCCTAAAAATTAACTTTTATATGAATTTGTTCATAACTGTGTAAAAACTAAATCTAAACAATATAAATATATGAAATATATATTTCGATACATTGATGATATATGTGTATTTAACTCTAA
The DNA here is from genome assembly GCA_012934845.2 of Pomphorhynchus laevis. Lineage (NCBI taxonomy): Eukaryota > Metazoa > Acanthocephala > Palaeacanthocephala > Echinorhynchida > Pomphorhynchidae > Pomphorhynchus > Pomphorhynchus laevis. The sequence goes on along the minus strand of WNNJ02002209.1, from coordinate 55,177 downwards.
TAATTTTTATTCAATTAGTGAACAAATTTATCCAGGTAGCCTATTCTTAATAAAACTGATATTGATGATAAATTCTTAATTTACGAATTAATTCTGAATTTAAAGTTAAATTCTTAATCTTAGACTAGTAGATCGCCGTTAATATCTAGATATGAACATTAAATCAATCCACATAGTTTGATTCTTAAAGCAATACTAATATTAATGATAAAGAAGGTGTATATCTAGATATGAACATTAAATTAACATTAACTAAAACTACTATTAATTTATATCGTAAAGATGACATATTTAAATTTACAAGAAACATATTTTTGCATGAGCATTCATGCATACCATATAATATAAAATATAATACATTAAATAATGAAATTTTAAGAATTGCAACAATATGTAATGATATTGGCTTTCTTCAAAATCATTTAAATAATTTAATAGATACATATTTTAAACTAGGTTACTATAAAAATAACATCAAGCAGAAAATAGTAAAATATATAAATCAACACAATAATATAAAAATAGATAATATTAAAAATAAATTTAAACTATAAAGCGAAAATTTTTTATGAATGAATAATATACAATATGCTTTAATAAGATACTAGATAATCAAATTAATTATAAAAATTTATAATAAAATTAAATATTTTTTCAATACTCAATTAAATTTAATAATATAATAATTTAAACTTGAAATTAATTTTATTAATTTATCTAATTTTAAAAATATAATAATTAATGTAATTAATTAATTTAATTTTAAAAGGTTTAATTCAATATTTATAAATTATTTTATTTATCTAAGCCAAATCTAATCTTTCTATTTTATAAAAATTCGAAGTCTCATTTCAGGGTAAGTTATTGATTATTATCAATAAATGTCAGGTATAAAAATGCATTTGCTCATATGTAATACGTGACAAATCCTTTACTTGTATTTATTGGGCTTAAAATTTCTAAAAAGGTCAATTTGAATTGCCAACGTGCTTTGTTATCGTCCAAGTTAGCTGTTACAGTCTACTTAGGCGTTTGGACAACATATTTGTCAACATATGGTGACTAATCGTACATTTTAAGCCATACTGTCGAAAACGGTGTGGTTTTAATATGTATACTACGAATAACTAAACTACTTACAAAATAATTCATTAAAGAAACATGTTCAACTAATTAATAAAAATGTTATAATATATTTTTAATGACTTTTTATAATAAGAAAACAATTATTTTTCTTAAATGTTTTTGAAATACAGTATCTAATGTATTTGTCTAAATAAAGATGGCAAACGTAATCATAAGAAAATCCAGTTAATTAAATTAATCATTAATTAAACAATTTGTCTGAATTAGGGCCGCTAGGTGCAGTCGATTAAGTATTAAGCTTTCACCTATTGTCAATAGCCTCGTCGTGGAGCGGCACAGGCAACACATGTTCGACATTATTAGATCAACGCCTAATATCAGCAGTAGGGATAGTCATAGACTATCTCAGATTACTCCGATGACTTCAAGGGTGGATTAGACAATGCACGAAAAGTCGGAAGATAATCACGGAGAAGTTTCCTTGCAGTAGCGATGTTAAATCATCAAAGGATATCGGGAACGGGAGATAGCAGAGCAAACAAAATCAAGTCAACGAAAGTGCCAAGCAAATTTACAAAAAATAAATTAGGAGCGATTAACAATGGTCAACTCACCAGTGAACGGAGAAGTTTTCAATTAAAAAATATTTATTTTTACGTGGCAAATGCGTGCCGGCGCACGTTTACATGACCACAACAAAAAAATCTAAATCATGTATCGAGAAGGTGGGTACGGATGCGGCATTTGAATGTAATAAAGAAGGGAGCGCGGTGGACGTCGAGAGGGAACTGATTCCAGGCGAAGGGGCGACGACGACTAATCTTATCTAATCTTAGTTAAGATTAGATAAGATAAGGTTAGATGGTCCAATCTTATTTTAAACTCCGCCAAATCGCAGGTGGTCGTCTTCAATGGCGCCCCTACAACAAAGCAAAAACTTAAGAGATTAGCATTCTCTGCCCTCTCCTCCATTTTGACTAATCAACCACTCTCTAGCTTCACGAGTCGAGTAAAATACCTGGGGTTCACCGTTACGGTGAACTGGTCGGCGAAAGCTGACCTGGATATACTTAAACGTATCCTGGAGAGAGCTAGGTGGACCCTGAAACGGGCGCAGCATATGTCATTAAAAAGGGAAAACCTAGATGCGCCTACGGGGCACTTGGGCTATCTCGGGATTAGTCTTCTTTTCTAAAGAACGTCCCCCAGAGCAAAGGCTAAGGTTTCTCAAGCTCTTCGCCTCTCGTTTACCCAGCATAGGCTGCCACGATTGGAATCTTCGGGGGGCAGTGAATGACCCCGGGTGGTTTAGTTGAAAGGCGGAATTTTGGATTGGCTGGAGGGCTCAGATCCCACTGGACTTGAGGCCACAAAGATAGAGGACTGAACAGAAAAGGAAAAAGATCTCTGACAAGTTTTTGATTTTTCTTTCTTTATTTGTCATTATTTATTGTGTTATTGTGTTTAAGAAAATCTTTATTATTATGAATGTAATTTTACTGACGTTTCAGCAGCCGATCACGGGGACCAAGCGATTCTGAAAGCCTTTATTATTAGAATAGGCTCATCTAAAATAAGACAAAGGCTTCTGGAGAATAACCTACTTAAACTATTAGACGCAATCGATCAGGCAAAAGCGATGGAGATGGCGGAAAACGAGCTATTGCAATAAAACGACCGTACCTACGAATGGCGAAGATGACTGATAATCATCCTGAATCCGGAAAAGACGCTATTGATGTGCGATCAGAAGAAGCTGAATGCATGATGGCAGTATCCGCGAAAAGAAATTGAAGGTGCTTCTTCTGTGGAAGTTCTGTTAAACATTGTAAATCAGAGTGCCCAGCCAGGGAATCAACATGTCGGAAATGCCATAAAGTCGGTCACTTTGCAAAAGTATGCCGATCTTCCGTCTTCGAGACGAATGGAAATAAAGTGGCTACACTTCCCTTAACATCTTACGAATCACGGAGTAATAGCATTGTGAAAATTGGTGATATTCAACTGTCGTGTTTGTTTGACACAGGAAGTTTTAGCAACTTCATAAGATCTGATCTTGCGGGGCGCTTATAGCTCAATCTCCTAAACAGTCGAAAACAGATAACAATGGCTACTAACAATTTGAAAACAACTACAAGAGAAGTATCTCTTACAATCGAGTATAATGGAAAGTGCTACGAGAACGTTAAATTTCAGTAATTGACGAACTCTGTGTGAAAATAATCCTCGGTGTGGAATTTATGAAGCGCCACAACAGCTTTCAATTATTACTTCACGTACCAGAATCAGATTTAGTAGTTGCACGCCTGAAGTGTGCAAAAATAAGCCCTGTTCGACCCTTCCAACATCTGACGAGTGATCACAAACGCATTGCTGTTCGATCGTGTCTCTTCAGTTTTTATGATCAAGCGTTTATCAAAACTGAAATATCAAAGTTGTTCGAAGACAGAATTATTCAACCAAGTACTACTCCATGGCGAGCACAGGTTCTAGTGGTTCATCCTGATCGACATAGAAATCGGCTAGTAATCGATTATTCTCGAACAATAAATAAATATTCAATGCTGGATGCATATCCCTTACTTAACCTTCAAGACTTGATGTTGGAAATTAGGAAATTCAAATACTTCTCAACGATCGACCTTCAATCTGTGTATCATCAAATCGAGTTGCACGAAGATGATTGTATGTTTACAGGCTTTGAAGTCGATGGTAGGCTATACCATTTCAATAGACTACCATTTGGACTGAAGAACGCGGATCATGCTTTCAAAGAGCGATGAATCAACTTATAGAAACTGGGATTTGAGGGACACTTACGCTTACCTTGATAACATCACTATTTATGGTAGACACAGAGTGATCACAACAAGAATCTCGCGAAATTTAAGAATGTTGCTTCACAGATTGGGCTGACATTAAATGAGCAAAAATGCGAGTTTGGGCTAACTGAAGTAAAACTGTTGGGATATTTGGTCACACAAGGTAGCCAGAAGCCGAACCCGAAAGGCTATCCGTATTATTCCAAATTGCCGCTCCTGATGATATGAAGTCACTCAAACGCATAATGGGTATATTTGGATATTATTCCTCCTGGATCCCTAATTATTCAGAAAAGATCAATTTCTTAAGTGGAATTGCGAGCTGACTAGATGATGCTAAATCATTGACAGCTAAAATATACGCTTACGATGCCAGTGTAGTAGCTACACTTAACGGCGATGGAAGATCTGTAGCATTATTTGCACGACGATTGTCGAAATACGAGCGGAAATATTCTTCCATGGAGAAAGAGACCCAGGCAATAGTTGAATCCGTACTCAAATGACAAGATTTTCTCATTGGTAGACACTTCAATATATTAACCGATCAGAGATCAGTGAGCTTTATTTTCTATCCCAGAAGCCAGAATAAAATCAAAAATGACAAGATTGAGCGCTGGAAAGTCGAATTGGCGTGTTTCGATTTCGATATCTGTTATCGTCCTGGAAGCTTAAACGTCCTGTTGACGCACTTACGCGAACATGCAGCTCAATAAGTATCACGAATAACTTAATGCGGATGCACGAGATGCTATGCCGTCCCGAAATTAGCCGTTTGTCACACTACGTTAGATCTCGAAATCTTGGATACTTAATGGAAGAGATAAAAAGAGTGTGTGAACAATGTGTTGCTTGTAAATGTTGCAAACCGAAATTCGCTTCTCCAAAGGATTGCCATGTAATCAAAGCTACCAGACCCTTTGATAGGTTGTGCCTGGATTTTGTTCTACCGAGTAGAACAAGAAAAAAATACCTATTCGTTGAAATATATGAGTTTAGTCGCTATCCTTTTGCATTTCCATGCTCAGATATGTCATCTGAAACGATATGTCGCTGTCTTCGTCAAATATTCGGGATATTTTGATGTCCGAATTATGTTCACTCGGATCGAGGCACCTCATTCTTGTCTTCTTATACACGCCGTTTCCTGCGCGAACATATTAGTGCAAGTAGTTCTACTTCCCCATATAATCCAAGGGGCAATGGGCAATGTGAAAGATTTGAAATCCACGATCTGGACGGCAGTCTCTGCCACTTTAATGAGTCAATCACTTCATTTGAACGCTTGGGAGACTATACTTCCAAAGGTCCTTAATAGTATAAGGTCATTGTTGTCAATTGCAACAAATCAAACCCCACGAGCGAATTTTTACATATCCGCGTAAGACTAATGATGGAATACCGATGCCTGATTGGCTGGTGGAATCAGATATACTAGTAAGGCGACACGCTCGAAAATCTAAATTCTAGCTTCTAGTGGAACCAGTAAAGCTAGTAGTCGCTAATCCGAACTATGATGTTGTAAGATATCCTGATAATCGGGAGAGCTTTGTTTCTCTACGAGACGTAGCTCCCGGGAGAACGGAACTGACTACATCGAGCAATGCTTATAATGGTATGTCCAAACAATCGAATGATACTACAAATAAGGAACACATTCAAGATATTCAATCTGATCAAAAGATGAACAATAACTCGATTGACGAAGAAGATTCCTCCTATGTGCCAGAATCAGGACATGATTGGAACGAATTATCGCAGTTTACTAAGACCGCAGCGGAAGCGAAATTACCCCACGTACTTAAACGATTATATTTGGCTAGGGTAAATGTCGTGATTGTATAACATTTTGTTTTGTTTTCTAGATGTATTCAATAAAGCTTCTATAGTTCATCATATAAATATAATAAATAATAAATAATTATAAATATTATGCACTGGTTCTGATCTACACTAATGGTGCAGCAAGCTTAGTGAATGTATCGTTGAATCGCGATACAGACGTTCTGAGTTCTAATCCGATCAGCACCAGTGTACAGAGTAAGCAGATAATAAGGGTCGCAACGTGAAATGTAGTATAGGTCAGCAGCTGATGATACCCACCCAGGCTGATTAGTGATGTCCTACTGTATCAAAAATAGGAACCACACCCGTAAGGATAATATCGTGCTACAATCAGAATAATTTCAGCTTGTAGATGTAATCAAGTTAAATTAAAAACATTCATAGCAAGTGGCAGCATGTAAAACAGTGATACAGCTAGCGGATCACACACAAAGGGTAGGTTTCTAATAAATCGTTATAATGCGAGCCCCTATCAAAAGTAATATACAGAAATGTATATCTACACCACTGGATCAGCAAGCCTAGTAGATGTAACGTTGAATCTCGACACAGACGTCTTGAGTTCTAATCCGATCAGCACCAGTGTACGGAATAAGCAGATAATAAGGGTTAAAACGTGAAATTTAGATCTGAATCAGCAGCTGATGATACTCACCCAGACTGATAAGTAGCGTCCTGCTGTTTCAAAAATAGAAACAATACCTGTGAGGATAATATTGTGCCGCAACCAGTGGCACAATATTATAATATAACCAGTGGCACAATTTATTATATTTTATTATAATAAAATATAATAAATATTCGTATTAATATATAATATATAATAAATAATTGTAACAATACACAATAAATTCTAAATAATAATTGGCTTTGAATAAAGCCAAAATGTGATTGTTACATGCTTTAACAAGAACAATTAGGAGGTTTTTACTGTCTGGATACTCATTTACTCAGTTTGCTAAGGTTGTCGCATGTATCGATCAAGAGCTAAGATAGGTGATCACATTAACATTAATGACAAAGGCATGTTCATTAATTGAGCAACTACCAAAATGCAGATTCAAAATATCCTGAGTTTTTCTCTAAAGCATTTCTCTAACTGCCAGAATTTATGTGAATAATTTTCATCATAAGTTTATAACTATTTAATAGATGTCATAGAACTATGACATACTATTTAATAGAACTATTTAAGTAGATCTTCTTTTTCTTAAGCGTCTTTCCCGTGTAGGGACGGGGTCCGCTGCTTTTGAGTGTTGCCTCCACTTGGCTCTATCGAGGACGTCTTTGGTTTCCAGTCCAACACTTATCAAATCATGACGTATGCAGGTCGTACCTGAGCGCGTTGCTTACCGGGGACGCCGTAGTCCTGACATTCAGAGCATTGAGACAACATTCCATAAAGTTGATGCGACAGTTTTGTTTTACGGCTGGCTTGTTGCGAAGTCTATCGCCAACACTCCTTCTTTCTCAGCACGGGTTTGGGACCGGCCATGGCGGAGTTAGAACTATTTAAGCAGATGCCACTTATATATCGTAATTCTTAATATGCAGAATATCCGCGCTAGATCGATTAGATCATGGAATTTTCCTCTATACGAAATAGTGGTATCCGACCTAAAGATATTTAAGTCTGCAATGCAAAAATTTTATACTATGAACGAGAACAGCCTACGTTTTCCTTGAAATTTTTGTGAGTGGGCAAAAAACCATTAATATATATACGATATGTGTCCAACATGTATAGACCTTAATAATATGTATTCGATATTTATTCATTCTTAAATAATATATATAATAATATTAATAATATTATTATATATAATATTATTAATATATAATAACCTTAAATTATAACCTTCTATACAAACATGTATATACCTTGCAAAGCTAAACAAGTGATTGGTAATATATTTTCGCGGAAATATACAGTTTACATTAAAAAATTGTTATACTAACTTTTTGAATTATGCACTAGCTCTTTAGGATCAATAGCTTTATGTAAGCGCTGTCGTTAAATGAATTTCCTAATACTGTGTGAATTATATTATCAGATAAATGGTACAATTCAATCGATATAAACGGCCCGTACCAAACCGCTTCCAAAGTTCGAATTAAGTTATGTCGGAAATCCTAAAATTTTCATTTATAAGCATAGATTTAACGTAGTTTAATTAATCGAATGTTCCAGAACATTTGTGCTATAGCGGGACAATTGCTACGCCAAACAATTCTTATCGGATGCGTAATTAAAATAATTAATTTATTAAATATTTCTAATTCATTATATTATTAATAATCTAATCATTTAATCGATTGAATTTGTCCTTTGTTTCCGTTCTTCTATTAAGCAATAATTTTAAATCACTCATTTTCATCGATAAAATTCGCGCTTATTCCAAACAATTTAAATATCGAACAACATTTAAGCAAAACAGTAAATTAGCACGACTAGTGAAGATGATACATTGGCACATAGTGTTGATTTATTTTCTACATCAGCAATTAAATGTTATATATGCTTTAACCAGCACATATGGGTACTTTTACACTAAAGAATGCCCGGACTACAAAACACCCGGAATCTGCACCTGTGACAAAAGATTAATGCGTCACGAAGAAATTGGTAATATCCCTAAGTCGATGAAAAGTTTACCAAATTACAAAATGAAGGGGAGCCGGACACTGAATTGTTCTTACTATACTGGAAAGAAACCGGCTGGACCAATAATGACACAAATTGAAGGTGTACATTTTCATTACCACTGGATTGTGGATTTCCGACATAACTTAATTCGAACTTTGGAAGCGGTTTGGTACGGGCCGTTTATATCGATTGAATTTTACCATTTATCTGACAATATAATTGACACAGTATTAGGAAATTCATTTAACGACAGCGCTTACATAAGAGCTATTGATCTATCCTACAACAAAATCAGGGATATGTTTTCATTCCTTCCACCAGTTATAAAATTGATTTACATTAAAATGACTAATATGCAAAGCGGGTTTATTAGCCTGAATAATGTGTTATTGCCAAGTATTAGAAAGGCAGATCTGTCGAAACTAAAAATTAACGATGCCTCGTTATACACACTGATGAAATTACTGACTGTAAATATTGAGGAACTTGATCTGTCTGACAATTATTTTACCCACATAAGTCAGAGTTTTTAAAATTACCATCTGTTTAATTTCAGTTGAGCAAAGCAAAGCGGACATTCTGCTTGTTTTATAAATAATGGATATTATTTATATTATATTTAATATTAATTCAATGAATTGACTAATAAATAACAGACAATGTATACTAATAAGGATTAGAGGTCATCAGGAGGAACTGCTATGCTATCAGGTTTCAGCCCTTATTCCTCGACCCAACATAGCAGCGGGGCCAAACGCGTGATAATGACGTATTTCCTCAGATGAAATTTGATTTTCTAGTATTATATATTAATATAAAGTATATTATTTATTATCCATCAATAAAAATTTTCCTCTTAATAGTTTAAATTTATTTTTAATATTATTGTGTTGATTTATATATAAAACTATTTTTTGTTATTTTTTTTTACTATTTTCTATTTGATGTTATTTTTATAGTAACCTAGTTTAAAATAAGCATCTATTAAATTATTTAAATGAGTTGAAGAAAGTCAATATCGTTACAAATTGTTGCAATTCTTAAAATTTCATTATTTAATGTATTATATTATATGGTATGCATGACTGCTCATGCAAAAATATGTTTGTAAATTTATGTCATCTTTACGAAATAAATTAATAATTTCAATTGAAATTAATTTAACGTTTATATCTAGATATACAAACGTTATCATTAATATTGGTTTTATTAAGAATAAGGCTACTTGGATAAATTTCTTCACTAATTGAATAAAAATTATTAGAGTTAAATACACATATATCATCAATATATCGAAACATATATTTCATATATTTATATTGTTTAGATTTAGTTGTATTATATTTTATATTATATGCTATACATGAATACTCATGAAAAAATAATTACATGTAAGGAACTGCTATGCTATCAGGTTTCGGCCCCTAACTCCTCTACCCAACATGGCAGCGGGGCAGAATACATGCTAATGATGTATTTCATCTGAAATAACTATCTAGTATCCTATTCTAATACAAAATATATTATTTATTATCCATCCATAAAAATGTGCCACTTAAGAGTTTAAATTTATTTTTAATATTATTGTGTTGATTTATATATGTTACTATTTTCTGTTTGATGGTATTTTCATAGTAACCCAGTTTAAAATATGCATCTATTAAATTATTTAAATGATTTTGAAGAAAGCCAATATCATTACATATTGTTGCAATTCTTAAAATTTCATTATTTAATATATTATATTTTATATTATATGGTATGCATGAATGCTCATGCAAAAATATGTTTCTTGTAAATTTAAATATGTCATCTTTACGATATAAATTAATAGTAGTTTTAGTTAATGTTAATTTAATGTTCATATCTAGATATACACCTTCTTTATCATTAATATTGGTTTTGTTAAGAATAAGGCTTTCTGGATAAATGTGCTCACTAATTGAATAAAAATTATTAGAATTAAATACACATATATCATCAATGTATCGAAACATATATTTCATATATTTATATTGTTTAGATTTATTTTTTAAACAGTTATGAACAAATTCATATTCTATAAAGCTTAAAAACAAGTCAGCTATAATTGGGCTACTATTACCACCCATTGGAACACCTTTTACTTGTCTAAATATATACTCCACTACATTTTTCTAATGTTTTTATTTCTAAAACATTAGAAATGTTTAAAAAAAAACATTTCAAAAACATATTTAAAAAATGACTGATGTCTATATCAGGAAGAAATATAAGCATAACACTATCTTAATATTGAAATAAATAGATTTTAAAATAGATTTTTTATTATATTTTATATGAAATCTGAAGTTTTATGGCAATTTTTGCTATTTCACTCTTTTAATAACATGCATACTATACTTGAAATATCGATTATATGATTTAAATACAATATTTAATACAATTTTAATACGATTTCTATTGTAAACAGTTAAGTACATCTTCATGAACCAATATTCTTAAAAAATTATTAAATTAATAATCACATTAAATACAATTCATAAGCGTATATACGACTCCTTCAGGATATACAATTAAGTAAAAAGGAACTATATTCGCATATTAACAAAACAAATATTCCTTGATTTTATAATTATTAAATTTTATGATAATATGTTTTTTTTAATTTAAAACAAAATAGATTTTTTCTAAATCATTTTTAAATATAAATATTTATTTTTAATTTTGTTATGGTTCCTGCAAGTGGATTGAATATTTTCATCACCATTACATGTCTGTGTTCTTGCCCATCTAGACAGAATATATATCTAATCTAGTTACACGGCAGCTTGCTTAAACCGCACGAGCTGAAAGAATACTAACTGTTGTTCGTAATTTAGTTACGGCTTCGGCATAGTTGATATTTCATTTTCCTTCCATGTTATCCGCTAAGCATTTAGAATTATTGACCTAGACTTTCAAAGATCACCGCTGGTTGAAACCACGAAAGACAAAACAATATTATAACAATATTATTATAATATTAATAGTATTAATATTTTTTTAATATAATAATTTATTATCAACAATTTAAAGAAAAAGGGGTTCCCTCAAATGGGCCCATACATAACTTTATAATTTTGAAATTGTCAGAAAATGTGAAATTAGTTTGAATACTTTTCCGGAGCCGAAATATTTCTGACTAGGGCGATGCTTATTTTCTGTCACAGCAAACGTACTTAGGTTAATAATCGTACATTAAGCCACGATGACGCTCCTTTAAACGATATATAATTATGAGCACACACCTCATCATCAGACAGCGTTGACATAATACGTTCCATCTCCAATTTTGCCAATTCACTCTTCGAAGACCGAATTTGCGTTATATTTAATTCTTGTATTTATAGTATTAATATTGAAATAATAAATATTAATAATATTTAATATAATAATATTATACTTATATTATAATATTAAGATAATATTATTAATATCAATCTTAAATATGAATTATATTTTTAATGAATAAATTCAAATTGAACAACAAAAATGTTAAGTTAAAAATCTATTTGAAACTGCAACTAATCAATATTCCAAGTTTTGACGAATACGGAGAATCCGTTAATTGACAAAGGTAATTTTAAACTCTCTAACGCATGTGGGGATCCGTTTAGCGAAATGAAGTATTTGAAAGCATTAGCATTAAGTAATTCTCATATATACATGATGACTGATGACGTTGCTAAGCAAACAAACCTTAGTTTTTTCGACCTTTCCAAAAATGACATCGTTGATCTTCCAATCTTGAATATTCGACACCTTACGCACCTTGATTTATCAGCTAATAAGATAATTAAATTAGCAGAGGGACAGTTTTACAATCTACCGTCTATTACTAACATAAATTTAGATAATAATCCGTTATCAGTTATACATTGCAATTCATTCTGTATTGACATAAAAACTAACAAGAAAAGGAAAGAACTTAAAATTTCATTAAGAAATACTAAACTTAAAAACGTTGACCCATTGCTTCGATACTCGTTGTGGCTAAAACGTAGAAATCATTTTCTAAAGTATAATTTACAAGATATTCTAGAACTACCTTGTTCAATTCACTTGCAAAATATGCAAGCTCATTCAATGCTGTTGAACGGAGATTCAACAACATGTATTCTGAAAAATAACACGAAACAGAAGGTATCGAGCTTAAAACGTAATAGCAAACACTATTTTAAAATTGATGAAATATGTCCAGTGATAGATGAGTTTGATTTGTTCCAGAAACCAATAAAATCATCAAACATGACAGCAATTACCGAGATGTGTATACTCAATTTAACAATTAGTCATTTTTACATGAATGCAATTGATTATGAAGTAGCGGTCACGTCGACAATAGCTCCATCAACCGCATGCCCTTATCAAATTTTATTGGATATTCTCGATAAATTGCCTTGGTTGAACAGATTTATACCAAGAAACAGATGGCTAGCACATTGGTCAACCTAAATGTATTTGAAAATATAATTATTTTGTAATTTTATTAAAAATATTTGTCAAAAAATTATTTTAAAAAACGCTGTTAGTCGTTGATATTGAATTATTCACTTAAACTATAATGAACATATAAATTGATAATCAAAAGATAAATTAAAATTCAAATTAATTATTAATCAGTTGCCGATATGTAATTAAAAATACCCACTTTATATATTATTGTAAACAATAGAGATTCGAACGAATTATATTTTGTATCCTTCCTTTGCAGTAATCTTTACTGTCATTCTCCTGCTCATATTATCGATGATCTCTTCGCCTCTTCTACGAATTGTCGACTCTCAATCTACAAGGGTATTTCCTCGCTTTGCTTGTCTCCATGTCCCTCTTACACGTCCCCATCCTCCTTCTCTTCTAACATTAGCTACTCCAAATCGACCCTGAAAACTTCTCGATATCCCGATTCTCTGGGCGTCCTTACTCAATTCTTCACTCATCGCATTTTCAGTTAACTATCTTTCTCCCGATGATCTCTGCATTCTGTTTGATTATGAACTTACGAATATCCTCAATAACCTTCTGCCTAGTGCCATGCTCCTTGGCTCGATTCCGACTGTAGTTTTACTAAACATCGACTTCGTCACTCTTTTCGGTGTTTAATCGCTTTCTTACACGTTATCTCAACTCATTCCAAATATCCGTGCTTCCTATCTTTCTCTACGCCGTTCCCATCGCATTCTTAAGCGTACAAAATGTACTTTCTTTTGGCGAAATCAACTCGTCTTCTTCCAACTCTAAATCTCATTGGAAAATCTTAAACTCAATTCTTTCACGATCATCTACACCTTGTAACATATATCCTGATGAATTTTCTTCTTATCTACAATTTAAGCTATCTAATTTACTTTCCCTTCTATCCGTATGCCTCTTGTGTCCTCTCTTTTCTTTAAATACTGTTAAATCGATGTAATTGTTTCTGGATGCGTTGTTAATGGTATTGTTATGTCTCGTCATAATTCATTGTTCTCAAATGCTGGCGAATGCAAAGCTGCAGTCAATTCACCGATGAAACGTTAACCGCTAACTTTACTGATGAAACATTAACCGCTATTTGACAGCATAACCGTATGTATAAAAACTTATTTTGTTCCGTCGTTTTGAAGCAGTAAAAAACGTCGATTGTTAAATTTTGTCTTTGCTCGTGTAAGAAGCTATTTCGGCTTATGGATAAAGTGCGCTTTGGAGACCTTATTAAACCGTTTAACGGAGAATGCGATTTTGGAGCATGGTTGGAGCGGGCGGAGATGATCGCAGACTTGCAAGCTGTTAAAAAGCTCGAAAAGTTTATTCCTCTATTCTTTGACGGACCGGCGTATGCGATTTATAGAAATTTGTCAGCGGAACAAAAATCCGATTATTCTCAACTCAAAGCGGCCTTGCTGCGAGCATTTGGTACTACAGATTTTGATGCCTTTACGAAATATAATAATCGAGAATACCAAGAAGGCGAATCGTTGGACGCATATGCTGCAGATTTGGAAAGGTATGCAAACATCGATGGGGAGGCACAGTATTAAGTGCTGCTGGTCTTCCCTGTCCCTCTGATGATGCACTACCTACAATTAACGTGACAATAAATGGGCGTCTTGCGGTCGCACTTGTTGATACTGGTTGTTCGAGAAGTATTGTGTCGCGTCGACTTGTTACAGATATATTTAAACATCCTTTCCCGGATGTTAATGGCGCCACGTGGGTCACAATGATGAACGGAAATGCGGTGAAATGTTATGAAACCGGACAAATGGAAATTTCTATCGAAACGAGATCGGTGAATATACCGTGCCTATCTTCAGATATTGGTGGTCCATATCAGATGTTGTTGGGAATGGATGTGATCAAAAAGATTGGAGGTGTTTCTATTAATGATAACGGAGATGTGAAGTTTCCTTCGAGTTATCCTGTTAGTATGCAAACTTCGGTGACAAAAATTTCGAGTACATCTGATAGCGCTAATGTAATCGATGATGCTGACTTTCATGCACAATTCAATGGTAACTTTTGGTTGGTAAAATGGAAATGGCTAACTGGCACACCGGCATTTATTCATAATAGTGTAACTGAATATCATGTCAATCCTACATTAAGATCTCAATACGAGGCAGAGATTGAGACCTGGATTACTAATGGATGGCTTAAAGAATACAATGGGGAAGCTGAAGCAGTGATTCCATTGTTAGCGGTTGCTCAAGAAAGCAAAAATAAAGTACGTCCAGTTATGGATTTCAGACTACTTAACTCGTATATATCCAGCCATACTGCAGATTCTGACGTCTGTATTTCAAAGCTAAGGAATTGGCGGAGGTGGGGAGATCGTTTGTCATTAATTGATCTTCGGCGCGCATATCTACAAATTCATGTCGACGAATCTCTATGGCCGTATCAGGTGGTCGTTTATAGAAACAAGCGATATGTACTTACGAGATTGGGTTTTGGACTTAACATTGCACCGCGAATACTTAAAGCTATTGTACATTTTGTCCTCAGCAAGGATATGCTAGTAGCTCAGTCCACAGATAGTTATTTGGACGATATCATTGTCGACAATACTAAAATTGCAAATGACAACGTATTGAAGCTTCTTGCAAAATTCGGATTAGAAGCAAAACAGCCTGTGGATATTCGTGAGTCAAATGTGCTTGGATTAAGAATTCAAAGTCTACCAACAGGGTTGAATTGGTCACGAGTATTAGAAATCGGCTGGCCTGAAAGTCTTCCAACGCGACGACAATTGTTTTCATTAACTGGAAAATTAATTGGACACTATCCCATCGCTGGATGGTTGAGACCTTGCTGTAGTTTTCTGAAACGACTCCCCGGCAGACATTGGGATGAACCTGTTCAGGAGAATATATGGAAATCTATTCAAGAAATAAAATCGAAAATATCCGAATTCGGTGGTTAGTAGGCATAATGTCGCCGAATATATCAAAAACTGCACTCAGTGTCAGCGAATTGATCCTCATCCAATACGTTGGGACACAGGTCAATTAGGAGTGAATAAAAATTGGTCAAGGTTATCAATCGATACTGTGCATGTGAAGGGATCGCTCTATTTGTCGTGCATTGATTGTGGTCCATCTCGATTCATGATTTGGAAAAAGTTGAAAGAAGGCACGGTGAACGAAATTACTAGAGCGCTGCAAACGATATTTTTTGAACGTGGTCCACCTGCGGAGATATTGATGGACAACGCAAGGGCCTTTAGATCGGAAACCCTTTCTCATTGGTGTGAATTATGGGGCGTACATATAATATACAGGTGCGCTAACAGACCGTGTGGCAACGGAATAGTCGAAAGATCGCACCGGACTATTAAGCGAATCGTGGCTAGAAGTAACATTACCACTGAGGAGGCAATTTATTGGTATAATTCTTCGCCAAAAGAAGGCTTATGTGATTCATCAATTCCGCACAATCAGATATATAAATATAAATCAAAACTACCATGGGAGCGTATTGAGAATAGAGAGTCGTCGTCATCTGTATCGGAATTTTCTACTGGAGATCAAGTTTTTATGCGACCAGCAGTCTGTAGGTGTGATAAACCCTGGATCCAAGGGAACGTCACTGGAATCAATAGTAACACAAGTATAAATGTTGATGGAGTTCCACATCATATTTCGCATTTACGTAGATGTCCATCTGATAATAATACTCCTACCGCAAGTTCGACTGGTTAATTATTTTCGTGATTGGAAGATCAGGCGGAGGTGTTAAATCGATGTAATTGTTTCTGGATGCGTTGTTAATGGTATTGTTATGTCTCGTCATAATTCATTGTTCTCAAATGCTGGCGAATGCAAAGCTGCAGTCAATTCACCGATGAAACGTTAACCGCTAACTTTACTGATGAAACATTAACCGCTATTTGACAGCATAACCGTATGTATAAAAACTTATTTTGTTCCGTCGTTTTGAAGCAGTAAAAAACGTCGATTGTTAAATTTTGTCTTTGCTCGTGTAACAAATACTTCCCTCTCAGAGCTATTCCACCTTCTTCCCGTTTCGTCTAATGAAGTTTCTTTGGTTCTTCTGTCATTATTTAATAAAACCTCTCCTTATGACCCAATTCCCACTCACTTGCTTAAAAATATCTGCTAATCTATCTCACCCTTCCTAACCATATTGCTCAACTTGTCTATCCGCATTCGCATATTTCCTTTCAACTGGAAATGCGTCACTGTTTGTCCTTTCCTAAAAAAGCAATCTCTCAACCTTTCACTACCATCTTCGTACTGTCCTATCTCATTTCTCCTAACCCTCTCTAAACTCCTTGAGCGTATTGTTATCAAGCAAGTTAATGCATATCTATTTTCCTCCAACTTGTTTCACGATCATATATTCATTGTAGCATAAATCCTAATAAATTTTCTTATCTACAATCTAAGCTATCTAATTTACTTTCATTTCCACCCATATAATAGCGTGTGCTCTTAAAGTTAAAAGGGGAGCAGGGCCGTCAGGAACAGATGCACGGGCCTAGCTACAGATGCTAACCGATTTCGGAAATGAATCATGTCATTTAACAGATGCGTTGGCACTGTTCGTAATTTTCCTTGCAACAAGTAACGTATCAGTAACTTCCATCAAGGCGCTAACAGCAAGCAGACTTATTCCGCTGAATAAAAATCCAGGAGTACATCCAATAGGTATCGGTGAGGTACCTAGGAGGATAATCTCTAAAGCGATTCTCAGCATAGCCCAACCGAAGCTCCAAAACGTGTGGCACCACTCAATTCTGTGCCGGGCAGCGTGCTGGTCTCAAATGTGTTATACATTCCATACGCAAAGTTATTTCATAAATTGTCCTTTTGAAATGGGAGATTGGCATCATATATTATAATTGTTCAGATACAGAATATTCCTCATCCCAAATGCTATGCGCTCCTTGTCTTAATGGTATTTTAGGCACGGACCTATATCAGCATCAAGTTACGGTGCTGAATGAAACTCGTAGTACAAAACAAAGCAGAGGAAAAATTGAAATATCGAATATTGCTCTTGTTTCGGGTAAAGTATGAAAAATGTTTTCGAAAAAATGTTCGTCTTCTTGACTTATGTATACCCGACAAATGAAATTGTTACGAGATTAAATAATATCGATTTCAAGGATTACTAGCAACGAGATACAACCTTTTACAGAATAATACCCATAGTTCATATCAATGCGGAGAACCAACATCCATAGAGCATTCGCTCACGTGTAGGCTAGGTGTACTGCCGTCAATGCGGCATAATGCTATACGGAATATTTTATCTCAGAATCTAACGGAGGTTTGTCAAAATGTCCAGATTGAACCTGTTTTGTTTACCGTACGTAATGTTGTGTTCACAAATCTAGCAACAACTCGTGATAATGACGCAAAACTTGACATAACATGCTTAGAACTTTTCGGTGACAGAACGTTGCGTACTATCATAGACGTATGCGTTTTCAGCGCATTTGCACCTTCAAACAGGTCGAAATTAGTAGATGTTTGTTCGAATAACATGAAACAAGAGAGAAAAGCAAATACTTGGAACGAGTAGTCGCAGTGGAACACGCCACATTTATACCATCATAGGATGATCGCGATGATTTACGGCGCTTTATGTCATCATTGAATCTGATATTAACTGATCATTTTCTATTAATGTAAAGCCCAGCAAGTTTATTCTTATTTCAAACGGTAAGCGTATTATTGAGGGAACCAAATGCGTTGCTCTGTGTAGCACCTTTTCATTATTCGTTTATTCAGTTTTTGATTGAGGATGCATGGCTTGCGATGCATATAACACATGACTCACTATCAACGATTCGTAATGTGGTTTAAATGACGGAATGCCGACACTGCGAATAGATCTCCGTAACATAGCAAGAATTAGTAATCACTTAGTTTCGACTGCAGCGGAGTTGGTATTTGTTTTCAAGTCATCTGTTATTATCATGCCCAGATCCTTGAATGAGTTGACCACATTTATTTACTCCAGCCTACTCCATAGTTTGCAATATGTCGCCTGCGCCTAATGTGCATATAAGCACATTTCTCTGGGTTTATAGTCACATTCATTGCACCTGCCCAATGATGCAGGTTCGATATGTTCAATTGTAGGATTGCACGTCGTTGTCGTTATTACTCCAAATTTTAATATCATCTGTAAATAGAATACAGTCAAAAGCTATAAGCGGTATTAGGCTATTGATGTATATATTGAAGAGCGTTAGTCTCTGGACTGAACCTTGTGAAACTGCAGTGTTATTGAATGTTTGATGAAAGCGAGTCTCCTATTTTAACAATAAATGAGCGATTGTATAGGAAGTCAGAGATCCAATGGAGAATGCAAGTGTTTACTTTAATGTCGTATAATTGACCGATAAGGATTTAAGGGTCTATTCGATCAAACGCTCGCGTTAAATCAAAAAAGACAATGTCAACGTCGTTTCCATCATCAATCGATGAGGCCCAGTTGTGTCTCGCGGTGACTTTCGCGTTTGTCGTAGTGGATCTTAGTTTACGGAAACCATGTTGTTGCTTATTAATAATTATTTTCCTGTTTATGAATGTCTGCAAATCAGCAAGCACTATCCGCTCCAAGAGTTTGCAAGATATGCATGTAAGGCTGAATGAACGTGTTGTGAAATATTGCATGTTTAAATGGTATTAGCTGTTAACGCTTTTGTTAATGATTTTAGATTTTGAATTGGATAAAACTCCTTGAGTTAGTTTCCTTACAATTTATCCAATTCAAAACTTTCTCATTAAGATACTTCATCCTGGCAAGCTCGCTCTTTTACCGAATGATCCTGGAGCAACTGACGCATGGCGACATTGGTATGACATGTTCGTTTACTTTTTGCAACATGTTGAGGCTGAAGAGAGTCAAAAGAAACCGATACTGTTTAGTATGCTCGTTCCTGCAGTCTACAAATCGGTTAAGGAGTACGAAACATATGACCAATGTATTGCTAAACTAAAAGAGCTATACGATAAACCGGTGAATAAGATATATGCGCGATATCTGTTATGGCTTCGAAAGCAACGCTAGGGCGAGTTAATTGAACTATAACTATCGGAATTAAGACATATTTCAACTGAATGCCAATTCGCATATGTTACTGCAGACCAACATCGAAACGAGGCGCTATTAAATGTGTTCATTATGGGGATTAACTCAAACTTTATCCGTCAACGACTTCTCGAACAACATCGTATTTCACTAGACGACGCCTACAATATGGCATTAAAGATCGAGC
This sequence comes from Pomphorhynchus laevis, assembly GCA_012934845.2. NCBI lineage: Eukaryota > Metazoa > Acanthocephala > Palaeacanthocephala > Echinorhynchida > Pomphorhynchidae > Pomphorhynchus > Pomphorhynchus laevis. The sequence continues at coordinate 35,019 of WNNJ02002209.1, read as the reverse complement.
TCGCTCAGAAGCATTCAAAAAATTCAGCAATAGACGATCAAACGATTGCTGCTGTTTGAAGACACTGGAAATGTTTCTTTTGCGGTGGGTTAGTAAAACATCATAGGAGTGCTTGTCCAGCTCGTAAAGCAACATGCAACAATTGCAGAAAAGTCGGTAATTTTGCAAAGGTGTGTCAGTCTAATACAAAAGTGCATATAAAGTAAATACTATTAATACCTGGTTATTCTTTATGTGAGCAACGATGTAAAAGTAACTGTTCTTAGCACTTCTTATTCTGATAAAGTCGAAAGTTTGTGGTGTCGGGTAAAATTCATGCAGACTGCTCCGCTTGTTCTGGGGGTAGTGTATCGTTCACCCTTGGCCGCCACAGATAAACTGATTGGGGAAGTGGAACTTTATTCTAAAGGTACCTCCAATGTTTTAATACTTGGTGACTTGAATATGCCTTGGGTTGATTGGAATTCGTACACGGCTTTTCCTACTTGTGACCATGCTTCCTATGATCTTCTGGAGTGTATCATCTATTGTGGTTTAACTCAGCATGTCTAAAATTGCACTCGTTTTGTTAGTGACAGTAGATCTCTATGAGATGTATGTTTATCTTCGAACAGTGAGATTATTAACGCTATCCGTTATGATGCCCCGATCGGTATGTATGATCATTGCGTAGTGATCGTTAGGTTAAGGTTTCAAGAAGAAACTTGAGGTCCGTGTGAAAATCAAGTGGTTAATGCTTTCAAAATCAACACAGATGCAATTCAGTCAATACTTTCAACAGCTTCCTGGCCAGATCCCGCTGTTGTTGGAGTACACGGCGCGTGAAATTATTTTCAGAGAACCTTAGAGTCGCTGCTTATTTTATTCTCTCCACTTAGAAGCAGGACACGTCGAAAATATTTTCCCTGGTTCGATTCTGAGTTACTACAAAGTTGGGGAGTGTAGTTATGATGTTTTTAAACAGGCAAGAAATTTATTCAATTCATTAAAGTGGAGAAAGCGGTGTACATTTGAGAATGCATTAGCTAACCGGTGTAAATACGATTTAAAGGTCCTTTTTTAGTACCTATCAAGTAGGGGAGCTGTTGATTCTTCGATTTGTCACTACTTCTACGACATTTCCGCGAATGACTAGCCGAAGAGTTTGCGGCACACTATTGCAATTCAGTAGAGCCCGGAAATGAACATGAAACTTTTCGTATGGAATCCAGTGTGCGAACACTTACTCTGACACGTGTCTTGAGTTGGACCTTGACAATTTGATAACGCCAGCTAAAGTCTATTCCGAATTACGTCGTCTAAAAGCAAATAATTCAAGAGGTTGTGACTTACTACCTTCTGTTTATCTGTACATATTAGCAGGCTCAATTTGCGTTCCTCTCTGTGCAATTTTTCGCCAGTCAATCTTAGAAAGATATCTTCCTAATGTGTGGAATCAGTCAATTGTTATTCCCTACTTCAAGAAGGGAGATCGCTCTTCCGTCGAGAATTATAGGCCGGTGAGCATTACCTGCATTTACTGTAGAGTGTTGGAGAGGTTTGTGCATCGCTACATGGTTGAGTTTTTTCGTGTAGGAAAAATTTAAGTCCCTAATCAACACGGATTTCGGAAGGGTTATTCAACTGTTTCAAATTTGCTTGATACTCATATTGATTGGACAGCGAATAAGGCACACTATACCGATACAGACATTATATTCTTCGACTTTTCGAAAGCTTTTGATAGAGTAGATCATGGTCTACTTCTTCAGAAACTTGTCAATACTGGACTCCCAAACATAATGGTTGATTGGATTAGAGAATTTCTTCGTGATCGTTGCTTTCGAGTACTTGTCGATTGGTCATTGTCTGTGTCTAGAGAATGTCATCATGTAGTACCTCAAGATTCAGTTTTGGGTCCGTTTTTATTCAGCATTTATGTTAACGATTTGCCTAGGTGCATTCGCTCTCGATCATGTTTGTATGCAGATGACTTAAAAATATGGCGGCCCATTCATTCATGTGAGGATGTTGATAATTTGCAAACTGACATAGATAATGTGGAGTTGTGGGCGGCGTCTAACAAGCTTGTGATAAATGTTTCGAAATGCAAACACATGCGTATTATTAGTAATGATCGCAAGCAACTAACATCAGCTTGTTACACATATAAGGGCTGTATTGTGGAAAGTGTCAATAGTTACAAAGATTTAGGAGTATGGGTTACCTCTAATTTATCAACTAAAAAGAACACTGATCAAGCTTGTGCCAACTCCAATAAAATGATAGGTATGATTCGACGCGCGTTTGTTCGGGTTAATCCGACTGCTCTTCGGCCTCTGATTTTAGCACATGTATTGAGTAGACTTTTATATGCAGCTCCGGTTGTATACCCACGTATTGTGCATGAACATAAGAAATCAGAGAGGGTACTTCGCAGGGCAACAAAGCTAGCACCAACGTTGGCGTCGCTGCCTTATGAAGACAGGCTGAGATCACTAGGACTTGAGACCGTCACATGGACTCGTCGGTACATGGATATGTGCCTTGTTTGGCATTTATTCCAACGTCCCCATCACCCTCTTCGGAGTAGAGTTCAATTACGTGGTTCAAATGGTCTTCGTGGTCATCCTTTAACTATTCGAAGAAACATGGTACGGAAATTGGGCGCGATGCAATTTGATAGAAGAATTGTTGAACTTTGGAACAACCTTGATGCAGACACCGTTGGATGCAGTTCACTTAGTACTTTTAAAAGAAGACTACGAATGGATCAAGCAATGTTTCGTGTTGCATTTCCTTATTTTAATAACTAATTAACTTATTTACGAACTTATTGTGAGCCAGCTATTTGAGCTAATGCTCGGATGTTGTTGAATGTATAATAATACCTTGGATGTCATCACCTGTAAGCAAATAACAGTACTCATACTTATTAAGGATGTTCGTCTTCATGCTATGATAGACACAGGTAGTACTGAAAACTTCATCCGCACTGTTATCGTTTCAAAACCGAAAGTTCACATGATTTCTAAACGATCCGACATTATCTTGGCTTCATCAACACATAAATCTAGCACTTGAGGAATGATAACCATCAGTTTACAGCTCCAAGATCGAAAATAAAAAAATTCACTCAACACGTTTTATCGGACTTATGTGCTGACGTCATCCTCCGTATGAATTTCTTATCCCTTCACGATAGCCTCACCATATAACTGAATGGAACAATACCTACTCTTGAGCTTGCAGGAATCAAATGTGCGAATATCGAACCATTAAGACTATTCACAAACCTTGCACATTTATCCAATTGCGATAAAATCTCGAAAACATTCAGCAGAGGATAATATTTTCATAAAAAAGGGATTAAACAAATGCTACACGATGAAATAATCAGGCCTTCAATGCCCACTTAGAGATCTCAAGTACTAGTAATAGAAATTAAATACATAAACGGTGTCTAGTTGTTGACTACATCCAAGCAATCAACCGCTTAACGTATCGAGATGCTTATCCTTTGCCAGTATTGAAAATATCGTATCGTCCATTGCTTCTTAAAACGTTTTCACGGCCATCGACTTAAAATCGGCGTACCACCGAATTCCGATCATGTAAGAACAGAAGCTTTTCACAGCTTTCGAGACAGACGGAAGTTTGTACGAATTTAACAGAATTCCCTTTGGCGTTACAAATGCCGTAGCATGTTTTCAACGACTGATAGACATAATTGTTGATAAAAAATCAATTACAGGACACCTACATTTACCTGGATAACGTAACAGTTTGCGGTAAATCAAGGACTCAGCATGATTTAAATCTCGAAAAATTCCAGGCACAAGTCCAGAATTGATGTAGACTCGTTTCTTATTCTTGTGAATTTATGAACATGTTCCACTAGGTCATGGTCTATGAAATATTCCAAAAGTAATTTTGACTCAATGTCACAGTTTTCCGCTTGCGAATAATCATTTCAACTTACATAAGGCATATTGAAGTCACCGCAAATTAATATCCCCTTCATTTGCAAGTTACGTTTGATCGAATTCATAATGTCGATAGTTGATGATCTGAGAGAGCGATGGAACAAGCCAACAGTAAGATACGAGCCCAGGTTGAATTTAACTTTGATCCAGATGAATACGATCCCAGTTAAGTTATCAACAGTTGATTCAAGAATTTCACAGTATAGGGTGTCGGAAACAAATATGGTCACACCTCCATCGCGTGAAGTCCTATTTGCTTTGTGAACACAGTACCCGGGTATTGCAATTTCGGTATCACTGAACGACGATGAGAGCCATGCTTTAGTAATTGCTAAGATATTAAAAGTCTCTTCCTGTGATAGCTGAGACAGTTCGTCGAGTTTATTCGATAAACCAAAAACATTAGAGAACATAACACGAAATTTTGATAGATTAACTTCTCCATGTTGTCTTATCTTTATTAATTCCAGTTTAGCGAGTTTTAATCGAGCTCGTTCATCTGTGCCTAGATCGTGTAGAATATTAAGTCCAGTATCCCGAAGAGTATATCGTTGTGAATATACATTATCTTTCATTGTTTTGTTCTGAAATACTATTTTTAGCAGCCTTGGTCTCCCATCTTGATGACGCTTACCCAAGCGAACCAAATTCACAATACGTATGGAATTGAGTTCGTCTAGATTCTTTGATGACATCATAGAGAGAACTGAGCTTATATTCATGTAATCTTTCAGTCTATAATGATTATTTAAACAGGAAGGTTCTGTGATATTGGCTATTAGCAAACAGCGGGCATGATATTCCTTTGTATGTGTAGTAGATATCATATGATTTGAATGGTTAATGCTCGGAGTATCTGTTAGTGTCAACGATACAGGATTGGAGACGTCATGTGTTGCTTCTGAAGTAAGGTGATCGTGAATGTTATCTGGAAATTCGCATGGTCGGGACAGTGGTGAATTTTCTTTTTGACACTGAATTGAACCATTAGCAGGTCTTTCTTCCAATGTTTTCATTCGCAGATGCTGTTGGTTCCTGCTCCACACGCGGGCCGAACTGGGGATTATATTTATACACGGCGATTTGTAACAGTTTGCGGCTCGGTCACTGTCTCAGCAGACTTATCAGAAACTTGGAAAAATCAATCATGCTGCGATACACTATGACACGTTTCAGGTTCGTCTGAGCTGTGTGCACGATCGACGGGATCTTTTGAATCTGAGGTTATTTTCGCTGCACTTGCATTCATTGTTAAAGATCACGTAGAAAGAAGATACGCAGAGCAAAAACCACAGATGAAATTTCTCATAGTAAGCTTGTCACAATTTGACCTCGAAACAGATACCGTGGTCCAAATGTTACAGCCGTCAGAATTACATCCAACTTGACGTGATACGTATGCAGATATTTCATTAGGTTTTCTGCGACCTATATCGATTTGAAATAACTTTCGTAAAGGTCCGTCGATCTGAAATGTCGGTCAATTGTAAGTTTTTTATTGTCCTCGTTGTTTCTTTGTTCCTCGTTGTTTCCTGTTCATTTAAGAACCTTAATGAAGAATCTTACAATTGGCTTTCATTTTTGGTATAGTATGTATCGACATAGCAAGCAGAATATTTTTATCTGCACAAATCTTGTTTCGTGTCCAATAGATCTGTGGCCATATAATGACTTCGATGATTCAAATAATATGAAAAAAATCAGTGTCCATAATTGAAAAATTAGTGAATTTAAGCATTTTATGGAGGAAAGGGCGAAAAATAAGGATGGATGGACATTTATTTAAGCTAATATGCTTGGATGCGAAGTTCGTGCCTTAATAGTTTACATCATATCAAAAAAACTTTTGGACAACAGTATGGTTATTTTAAGTTAAAACATTTCATCAAAATGATTTATTTTTGTCATTGCAATAGTGAAAATCTAAATTGAACAAGTCATTCTTAATGGAACATTATATTTCTCTTCATCTGAGAATTGAATTGAGCTAAAATTTTGATAGTAGGTATAATTGACTTCGATGATTCAAATAATATAAAAAATCAGTGCCTATAATTGAAAAACTTGAGAAAAAAATGTTTTTTCTCTCAAAAAAATTTTATCATAAGATTTTTTATTAACTTTTACTTGGTATAATTTTTATATAAAAAAGGATTTATTTTTAAGTGCCAAATGCGTGCCGGCGCACGCTTTAATGACCACGACAACAAAAAAAACAAAAATCTAAGTCATGTGGCGAGAAGGTGGGAACGGAGGAGGTATTTGAATGTGATAAAGGAAGAAGCGCAGCGAACGTCGAGCTCCCTCTTTTATATCCGCCTCGCCTCATCCTTCGGAAGGAGTAAGGCGAGGTGGGGAATAGTGGAATGGGATGGAGACTGGGTGTGAGAGAGAGTAAGTGGATACTTTGGTCTGAAGCAATGACGAATAATCATGGGCATTGATGTTACAAGACGAAAAAGAGCGAGAAAGGATTGAGTTAAAAGTATGCCAGTGAGACTTAGAGTTGAATGAAGTGATGATTTTATGCTGCCAGAAGGAGTAGCAGTTGGTACGTAGTAGGTTGAAATGAGACCGGCGAAGAGCAAGAAAGAAATCACGGAGATACAAAATGAGCGAGCGGATATCACGTCTGAGAGAGTGGTGATAGACTCGAAAAACATGAAAGGAGTCGGCGCTTTAAGAGTAGGCATTAGTTTTCAAACCATGGGGCATGGTGTAAGCGACGGTAAGGGTGAAGCTTGAAGGGTAAGATTTGATCGAGAATTGATGTGAGTTCAGGGTCGAAAAGAAAGGCGAGATCGTGAGGATAGAATGGTGCTATTGTGGGAGAGGATAGAGACAATTTTAGTAAGGCAGAGCAGAGAAGAGGGAGATCAAGATTTCTCCAAGAGCGACGAAGGATGGTAAGCGTATGAAGTGGAGTGTGGTTGGAAGTGAGATCAAGGGTGACGACAAAGTGATCGGATAGACCAGGATCGGAGATGGAAAGTGATGCGTGGGCATGAAAACGATCGGGGACAATGATGATGTCGGGTGCCCCGCCAAAGATATATGTGGGGGCAGTGGATATGAGTTTGTAGTCGTAGTTTAATAGAATGTGGATGAACTGGATGGAATCGGTGAAATAGGGCGGTCTAGGCCAATGTTGAAGTCGTCGAGAACGAATGAAGGGATGGAGGACAAAGAACAGTGGAACAGGAGGTCAGCAAGTTCGGTAAAAAATAAGGAGGTAGGATCTGATGAATTTGAACGGTATATAATTGCAAGAATTATAGTGATCGGGCTAGAAGCACGACAAGTGAGCAATTCAAAATAGCAAGGACTGACAGGGGAAGTGATTTTGCGACGAGACGCGGAGTGACGGGCGAATGCGACAATGCCGCCATGATTAGATAATTTAGAAAGGGATTAGCTTAGGGGATAGTCGGATTTGACTAGTGAGCAACCTGCAGAGAGCAATCGGCGAATGGAGAGGTCGTCGGAATCAGAGTGCCAGAATTCGGTGAGGCAGAAGAGATCAATTGATTGCTTGGCGAATAGGTTGAGGATGAAATCGGATTTATGGAGAATATATCTAGTGTGAAGGAGGCCGAGGCGGAAACCGTGTGTATTGGTAATAGAGGCTAGTGCGAAGAAACAGAGGATAGATGGAGTGCCATCGAATTTTGGGGCGGGTGTGGACAATTTGAAAATTTCCGCCGATGTTTCGGATAGAGAGTGATGTTTCGCCGTTTCCTTTGCGACGGCGTTTTTCGATGCGGTTAGAAGAGAGTTGAGTAAATACGGAAGGGGTGCGATCGGGGAATATGCAAGTGGATGAAGAGGATATGAGTTTAAATCGTTGGGAGAGGACAGAGGAAGCGTGAAAGCGATGCTTGAATACAATTTTCAGGAGAAGAAGCTGAGAAGGATAAGATTGAGAAGATTTGTTTAGGCGGATGAATGCGACAGGAAATATGTTGAATAAGGATGGGTTATCCGCAGTAACAAGATACGAGAGTATGCAGGAGAAGAAGCTGAGAAGGATAAGATTGAGAAGATTTGTTTAGGCGGATGAATGCGACAGGAAATATGTTGAATAAGGATGGGTTATCCGCAGTAACAAGATACGAGAGTATGGAGGTCGATTGACGTGAGTGGGTGAGGCCACGATATGAGATCTGAAATTTCAGGATATTAAGGGAGTAGGTTCGACAGCGGGATACAAAGAGAATATGGATAATGTAGGATGTGGAAAGCAATATTATCTAACGTTTCTCATTTTTTCTCTAACGTTACACATTTTTATTTTATTTTATTTTAAAAAAATACAAATTAAATATCTCCTAATATGATTATCCTCTGTTAAAAATCCGAATAAGAACGTATGTATCTTATAAATACTTTCCGTCATGCAAAATTTGAGAACCGGAAAAAGGCGGCATTTAACTAAATATTTTCCCCACTCTGTACCTAGTACATTGCGACGTATTACTCCTCTTCGTACAGGTCTTTTAACTTCGGTCAAGAGCACTCAGTGGTTTTTTTAATTCTATACTTATTTCATTCTTTCATATTATGTACGATCTTTTATTTTCTTTTGCACTTTTTAGCATAAGTTTCACCTTTTTTTAAATAGTTGATACTGATCCATTATTGATAAATAATTATTGAAGCTGTATCAAAGAAAAGAGGAAATTATTTTTCATATTTAGCAAACTTCTGTTAGCATCTTCAGAAAATTACGGAGTTTCTGGAGACGCTAACAGAAGTTAGCGAAATATCAAAAATAATTTCCTCTTTTCTTTGATCCAGCTCCAATAATTATTAAAAATACTTAGTGTTTATTCAACGACCACTTTTGGCAGTGGTCGTTGAATTAGTGATGCCGTCAGAGCCAACAAAACCCGAATATATGTTAAATTAATCACATATTTAACATGTTCCGAAATATTCATAAAACCTTATTCCTCAGGAACCTCTTTTACTATTCATATTAAAACTTTTATTTCCTTCTTATCTTTCAAGCGTATTCGCTTCGTATACAAATTATAATGATAATTCGCTTCCCAAATGATAACTAATCATTTTTTATTTCTTCACCTTCATACTTTAGAAAAATTTAAATTGAAGGTATATTTCCAATGCTAATTTTTAACGGACCTGCAGGCCACCATTTGATCGTAACGACTACTTTAAAGAAAATATTACATCATCAACTGAATAGCGCTTATCTTTACGCACGAATTGGTCAATCCCGATTACCTTCCCCTTCTTATCAATTCAGCTCAACAGTTATCGAATCAGTAAATCACTTTACTGATCTAGGTTTTGTTATCTCCTTCAATTTAAAATCTCGTCATCATTCTTCTGCGATTATTGCAAAATGCCGTAGAATATTAGGATTTCTTTATCGAAACGTAGGACGACTTGAGCCAAAGGCTTTACGCATTTTATATTCGAGTCCCTTAAAATTACATATGCTTTATGCATCTCACGCGACACACCCTCAACTGAAATCAGAATTGAGTGAATTCGACAACATTTTGAGAATAACCACGCACTTGGTTCCGGCAACTCGCTCCATTCCTTATCCAGTTAGACTAGAGACGTTGAGTATAATATCTATTGCTTTTGGCGTTGTTCCTTCTAATTGGCAGAATTCCATCATCTGCCCTATTTATAGGAAAGGGGATAGTTCGTCCATTGACAATTATAGGCCTATTAGTCTCACTTGCGTGTGTTTTCGTGTGCTAGAAAGATTGATTAAGCGACGAATAATAGAATTTCTAAATAGATTTCAAATTTTGAACCCAGCACAGCATGGCTTCCGAAAAGGTTATTCCACGACTACTAATCTTGTACATGCACGTGAAAATTGGTATCACTATTATGATCAAGGCATACCAGTTGATGTCATTTTCTTTGATTTCTCAAAAGCGTTCGACTCAGTTAATCACACGCGTCTTATTGAGAAGTTGGAGCACATTCATCTTGATAAGAGGATCATAAACTGGATTCGTGTATTCCTTTCCAACCGACAAAGTGTCGTACGAGTAAATGAGTCGCTGTCGAGTCCATTTCCAGTGTTGTTAGGTGTTCCACAGGGAAGTGTATTGGGTCCCATCTTATTCAGTCTTTATATCAACGATTTGATACCAAATATCAGTTCATTCAGTTTATTATATGCAGATGATCTTAAAGTTTGGCGACCTATTATTTCCGATCTTGACAAACAGCATTTACAAAGCGACGTCGACGTTATATCCAATTGGTCTATACGAAATCACTTGAGGATCAATTCCGCTAAATGTACATGTATGCGTATATCACGAAGATCATGTGATCATCTTGGAGGTGAGTACCAGTTTGGTTCAATTAGTATCGAAATAACCAACTCATATAAAGATTTGGGAGTTTGGGTTTGTGCTGACTTATCCACTCGAAAGCATTCAGACTACGTGTGTTGCATCACAAAACGCTTAATAGGACATACTCGTCGAGCTCTGATAGGCATAGATCCGTTATGTTACCATACCTTAGCAAATGCGTTTTTCTTGAGCCATATCTTATACGCATCGCCAGCTTGTTATCCCGAAACTACTTATGAGCGTCGTGCATTAGAGAAAGTGTTCAGATCAACAACTAAATTAGTCTCAGGGCTGCATATTTATGGCTACGCGAAACGCCTCCAGATATTAAATATGCCTTGTCTGCGATATATCCGTGACAATCGAGATATCTCTCTTGTTTGGAAAATTCTGCATACTAAAGATCATCCACTGTCACATCTACTGCAACTGAGAGGTCAACCTTCTCTTCGCGGACACCCCCTGATGCTGAAAACACAAAGGTACATGCATGCAGTTTCCTGCTTTGCCAAACGAGTCGTACGATCTTGGAATTCGCTTCAGAGTGTGACCGTTTTGTCGTCTACTGCTTTAAGTTTTTGCACCCTACTGTATGATGACCATTCCTTCTCAAGACAACGGTGGGATTTTCAGTAGTTTATCTGATGAGGGAGAGACAAAACGACTCTTATTCTTTTTATTCTTTTTATTTTGTGAAGCAACTTGTAAAGAGCCTCGGCTCAATTAATAATAATAATAACCGATTCAACACTCCACTCCTGTTACACATGCTCCAACTTATCTTAATTCTCCTTGCTCTACCTCCCACGTATCACTTTCCAATAATCTACATCCTTCCATCAAAATCATTTCCAGTAACATTTCCGATCAACTGATTCAACACTCCACTCCTGTCACACATGCCCCAACATATCTTAATTCTCCTTAGTCTACCTCCCACGTAACACTTCCAAATAATTTACATCCTTCCTTCAAAATCATCTCCAGTCACATCTCTGATCAACCGATTCAACACCCCGTTCAAGTCACACTTGCTCCAACCAATATAAATTCTCTATCAAGCACCCCTGTCATTTCCACATCTATCTGCTCATCTGCCTCGACTCTTACAAGCTTTGTCCGTCCAACACTTCCACGAAATTGTGTTCCTTCGCGCGATCGCTGTATAATCATATCAAACTTAAAGCTTTCCGAATCTGCTTCTCCACAATCTCGCCTCGATGATGATGTATCTGCTTTCAGGTCTATCCTAGCAACCATTCTTCCTGATGATAACCCATCCCTCTTCAATAATATCGCTCCTGTATCCTTTATTCGTTTAAACAAATCCACTAAATCCAATCATCTCAGTCCTCCACTCTTAAAAATTGTTTTCCGACATAGTTCACATGCCTCTACTGTACTTTCCCAACGTTTTAAACTTCTTACCACTTCATCTACTTCTCGTATCTTTCCTGACCGCTCCCCTTCTGATATTGTCCCAGCTCAATTTAGCTCGCATTGAGAAACATCGACTTAAAACAAACGGCAAGTCATCCTTATCTATACGTCAAATCAACGAAAATTTTCACGTTGTACACACAAGGCCAAAAATTCGATGGAGTCCCATCTCTCACCCTTATCTTCTTCGCTAGTCGATCTCGCTCCTAAGCATACTTTTCGTCTTAGTCTATTCCACACTCGCTTCATTCTTCATAAAGCTGATATGCTCCTCGATATATTCGATCAATTATTTATCGATATTCTCTGCATTACCGAATCCTGGCATGACTCCGACGATATTGCTATTCGTCGTCTATGTCGCTCTGGTTGTTCTCTAAAGGAATCAGCTCGTCCAGTTGTCTCGTCCACATCTACTGCTTCTAACCATGGCGGTATTGTTGCCATTGCTCGTCACCCAATGTCTCTTCGTAAAATTAACGTTAACATCCGTTACACCTCGTTCGAATTACTCATATGCAGATTATCAACTCCTTTCCCTCTGGAACTTGTGATTATATACCGTCCAGGTTCAGTTGCCCCATCATGTATCTTCTTTTACGACATTGCAGATCTTATGTCTCACTGTTCATTGTCTTATACTTCTTCTTTGTTCTCGGTGACTTTAACATTCGTCTTGATCGCTTGGCTATCTCTGACTCTATCACTTTAACTAATCTTTTTTCTGATTGTTAACTATAAATTACTTTCAACAAGCCCAACTCATATTCTCGGCGGTGCTCTCGACATCATTGATGTTCCTAACTGCTTCAATGACTATACCTCCTTGTCAATTACTGATCCTGGTTTGTCCGATCATTTCCTTGTCACTCTTACTCGTACCCGTCCTTCTTCTCCGCCTTTATCATTATCCACACCAAGTCGACCTGGAAACTTCTCGATATCCCTATTCTCTGCACAGCCTTACTCAATTCTTCACTCTTTTCACTTCCTCTTAACTATCTCTCTCCCGATGATCTCTGCATTCTGTTTGATTCTGAACTTACGTCGACTTCAACGTTCTAAGCGCTTGCGCCATGCTCCCTGGTTCGATTCTGACTGTAGTCTTTCTAAGCGTCGACTCCGTCACTCTTTTCGTATGTATAATCGCTTTCTTAAACGTTCTCCCAACTCACTCCCTCCAATTCTCCGTAATTCCTACTTTTCTTTACGCCGTTCACATCTCATTCTTATACGTACTAAACGTATTCACTTTTGGCGAAATCAACTCGAGTCATCTTCCAACTCTAAATCTCGTCGGAAAATCTTAAACTCAATTCTTTCACGACCATCTACCCTTTGTAATATAAATCCTGATGAATTTTTTTCTTATCTACAAACTAAGCTATCTAATTTACTTTCCCTACTACCCGTAGTCCCCTTGTACCCACTCTTCTCTTTAAATACTTCCCTCCCAGAACTATTCCACCTTCTTCCCGTTTCGTCTAATGAAGTTTCTTCGGTTCTACTGTCATTACCTAATAAAATCTCTCCTTCTGACCCAATTTCCACTCACTTGCTTAAAAATATCTGCTCCTCTATCTTACCCTTCATAACCACATTGTTCAACTCGTCCATCCGTAGCCGTACATTTCCTGCCATCTGGAAATGCGCCACTGTTCGTCCTCTCATCAAAAAGCAATCTCTCGACTCCTTACTGCGATCTTCGTACCGTCCTATCTCACTTCTCCCAACCCTCTCTAAACTCCTTGAGCGTATCGTTCTTAAGCAAGTTAATACATATCTATTTTCCTCCAACTTATTTCCTTCCTTCAAAGCCGCTTCTTGCTCTAATTACTCTACCAAAATTGCATGTCTTAAAGTTTATAACGACTTACTCATATCGCGCGATCACAAATTTTGTAGTGTCATAGTTTCTCTTGATCTATCGTATGCTTTTGACATTGTCGATTACTCGATTCTTCTCCATCGCCTTCGTCATGATTATGGCTTCTCTTTACCCACTGTATCATGGTTTTCTTCATATCTATCAAACCGTACATTTCGCGTATATTCTAACTCTTCTCTCTCCCACCCTTCGTCCATCCTGTCCGGTGTTCCACAAGGCTCTGTATTAGGCCCTATGATTTTCTCTCTTCTTCTCGGTCATTTGTCTTCGATTTCTCATAAATTTAACTTCAATGTTATGCAATATGCTGATGACATTCTCATTTACGCTTATGCACCTATTTTTTTCGTATTCACGATCTTAGTGTTTCTGCTTTAGACTGTCTTGCCTCAATTTCCAATCATATTTCTTCCCTTCGCCTTTCTCTGAATCCTGATAAATCCAAAATTATGTGGATCCTACCTCGACGCCTCGGCTTCGAACCTCCCTCCGTATCGTTAAATTCTACAGTTCTTCCTATCGTTGATAATCTCGTTTTCCTAGGCTTCCATTTCAACAACCGACTTTCACTTAAACCTTTCGTTAGAGATAAAGTACGCTCATCTACCTTGATACTCCGCAACCTCCGTCAAGTTCGTAGATTGATCGATTTCCCTTCTTGTATGACTCTCATATCTTTTCTCCTTTTTTCTAGACTCGATTATTGTCTTAGTCTATTTTCCAACTCACCTAAATCCACTCTTCTTCCCCTACAACGCATCGTCAACGCATCCGTCCGAATTCTCCTCAGTCTTCGTCGTTTTGATCATACATTCTACCATTTTGCTTCTCTCGATTTGCCTACAATTTATTGTCGTGTTCAAATTCGTCTTCTCGTTGCTTTCCGCCTTGTAACTTTTCATACCCTTTCATTTCTCAACCTTCCTTTTCTTGATAATTCTTGTTCTGTTTACTGTTAATTGCGTTCATGTAATTCCCTTCTTTTACATGTCCTAAACTACTCTACTCCTTTGGACTCCGCTCCTTCCTGGTGGTTGCTCCTCTATCGTGGAATCATCTGCCCATTCATATACGCCAATCAACCTCCCGCCGTGCTTCAAACGCCAAATCCGATCCCATTTAAACAATTTATCTGCTTGGCTTTTTCATTTTTAGTGATTTGTAAGCGTGCAGCTTGTACGCATTTGCCACGTTAAATAAATTTGTATTATTAAAATGCAGTCGAAACGCACCCTAACCACTTCATCCGACTGACGATGACTGCTGGGTGGTTAGGAGCGTCTCGGAGTGATACATTAGACTGATGGAGCTGATGATCGAAGTCCAGTTATTTAGCAGCACATATGGATTTTAAATCAATCGTTGCCAGTTTTGGCTCCTGGACCACAGTTTCAAGCGATTTTTCGCACTACCAACATATATATATCATTGTCACCCAATGAAATACGCATATTCGACAGCGTATCTAAATCTGCACCCATTATTCAACATAAAGGAGTATTACAAGGTGACCCACTTAGCGCTCTTCTATTTTTACTTTTTATCGGATACCTGCTTTTATTTTTTAAAATACGTCTACCAAGTCCAAACTCCTTCTTTTGGCCGATGATCTTCTGATAATCTGCGAATTCTTTACAATTTTACAGACATAACTTGACCAACTTCATGTATACTGTTTGCAAAACGACCTCACTGTCAACACATTAAAAACAAAATCCATAAAATTTCGTCGTGGTGGTCGCCTAGTCCGAACTGACAAGTTATCATTAAACAATCAGCTTATAGAATTCGTATATTCCTATAAATATCTTAGCGTTCATATAACCTCTGGTGGTCATTTAATTTGCACCTGGAACAAAAAGCGTGTAGGATTATCTTATCAACTTTCGCTTTTATGAAACTGCTAGTTTATCCTTACAAGGTGCACTCCATTTCTTTAAAGTAATGCTAGAATCCATGATTACTTATGCGCTTCCCGTCATCTGGTCTGACTTTTCGATTTACAATTTCAAACAACTTGACTCCTGTAAATGGCGCTTCGTCAAAAAGGTACTCGGCTTTTCACTAAAAATTCACTACTCCACTTTTTGTTCTAACGTTGATCCGACCTCTATCAATAGTCTACCAACAACGTATTTGCTTATCAAAATCACCGGCCTTCCAACAGCATTTCCAGGAGTTCACAGAAAAGATCAATGCCGTCGATCCCAAAATAACCACAACAGTCACTCTACTACAACCTCTTTGGTAACAACCTCAAAAAGAAAAGACCGTTACTTGAAAAGAACGGTCGGATAGATATGATGCAAACCATGTTGCGGAGGAGGAAAAAAAGCCGTAATCATAACGAAGGCGAAAAAGGAGGATGGAGTGGTCGACGATGTCGAAGATGGAGGACAGGTCGAGGAAGATGATAACACTATATAGAGCCTTTTTACGAGAAATGATTAGGTCGTTGTAAACTTTCATGCAGGCTATTTCTGTGGAGTGATTAGAGCGGAAAGCAGATTGTTAAGCAGGATACAGATTGGATGAAGAGGGATAAGCGTTGATCTGTATTAAGATAAGACGCTCTAAGATCTTGAAAAGAGTAGGGAGGATTGAAATGAGGCGATAACTCGAAGGAAGTGAGGGGTCGAGCGATTGTTTCGTAATGAGAGGACGAACGATGGCGGATTTCCAGTGTGAAGGAAAGATACGACTGTGGATGGACGAGTTAAACAAGGTGGTGAGGAAAGGGAATATCGATGAGCATATGAATTTAAGTATGGGGTAGGCAGGGTCTAGGCAGGTGAGGTTTTGTTGGGCAAGGAAATAAGGACAGATGAGACTTCGGCAGGTGAGACTGGGGAAAGATGAAAGAGTTCCTGGAGCATGATCCTACAAGTAAAATCTCACCCCCAGTCGTGATTCAAGTTATGTAATTCCTGTAACTTTTGCTATCACCCCAATGCCGAGAGGCTGCAGTGGGCATTAATAAATAACTTCTCAGAATAATATTATTTTAACCTGTGACTTTAATAAACTTAATTTGCGCAATATATCGTTCGAATATAGTATATGTCAAACAGAGTCTAAACTAAGCCGATGTAGTGATTTTCTTGACAGTTTTATAAAAATGTTCCAGCTTATATCAGTGAACCTATCCTTTTGACTCCCCCCCACTTCTTTCGATTATAATATAATACTGATTCAGACTAACGAACATTGTTCACAACACACAGGTACGCCAATTAAAGAGCTTCTGAATGAGCGTTAATATCATATGATTCATTTCCGTGAATATATACTGTCATATCTGTATACTTATTGTCGAGAGCTAAGCTTTGACGATGTGTTAACATTTTTGAAAGTTATTTTTACGATAGCAAAGCGCCAAATAAAACTTTATGAAGATGATCTCAGTGTAATGACACATCTTGTAAAATATCTGCAAAGTTATAAAGATAAAGCTTTTTAAACTAGCCATCGCTATGAATACTCCCGTTACTGCGAAAAGCTATCAATCGCCATTAGTTTAGCGCGGTGGACTGTGTTCGGTAAATGTCTAAAATCTCAAAGCCCATAAAATTAGTGGAAAAACAAATACAACTACATCATGGAACGCAACGACAATTAGTTCGTTTTGAGGAAACGACGAGCAAGCCATTGATATGCTTAACCAATATAATTATCATGCATTTTCTACATTGCTTATTCAAAATCAATCTAATCCTCACGAAAATAACTGCTTTTGTGAATTGCAAAATTTGATTGAAACAAAAGTATTTATATATGAAGTGTGCAATGATATCACGGTCTTAAAACTAAACAAAGTCCATGCTTACAAGAATTGGCAGAAATTCTTTCCTTGTACATTCAAAATTGTTTCAGTAGTATCCCGATCACTCCAATATTCTGACGTAGTCCTTGCTCTAAAAGCTGATAAAACTTATTTTGTGGACCAATTTCCTTGTTACCTATAGTTAGGAAACTTTTAGAAAAGACATGTCTAGATTCTCAAGCTAATATGATGTTGTTCTTGACAAGGATCAATATGCTTTCAGGCTAAAAGATTCTACGAATAACGCTGTTTCCAAATTATCTAAAATCCTTCATTGGTTGGACAATTCAAAATCACAGCTGGTTTTACAACTTGACTATCTCGAGTTTAAACTCGAGTTTTACAACTTGACCTATCATGTGGTCACTAACTGTTCTGGTTAAAAACATAAATAAAATATACAATACAATATATAATTTATTACGACGCTATCAAATCTTATCGTCAATATCTAAATTGCTCTACAATTACTTTACAATTATATTACATTACATTATTATTTAATTATTTAGGTTGCAATTACTATATCGATTGATACAAGTTTGATATCTCTAATGGAGAAAACAAAGGCAAGTATATGTCGAATGAATCCTACATATACCACATAACAAGTAGCTTGCAATAATGACGGTTGCACTGTATGGACAATTATTACTGTTCCTACACCTGATTTATTAATAACAAGAAATATATTTGTGGATTCTGCTATGCCTAAATATAACCTGCATATATAAGTGTGAGACAAGTCTACTACAAATGAACAAACAAATCAATATCAGTGCAGTTCAAACAGATTCCTCTGCTAGTTAGAATCATCAATCCTTACCGTTGATCCATTCTGAAAGGATAAATACTAGTCTACCTCCAACCTTGTGATTCAAGGTGGCAGTTATGGTTTGATTTCTGGTGATATCGTGTATCCTCGTAATTCATTCAGATAGTCTGATATTCTTATAAGTAACAAAACACGTTCGTCCTATATTAATTTGATGTCTGATAGCGATAATAGCAAAATGGCTCAGTCAGATAAAAAAATATTTTTACGTGTCAAATGAGTGCCGGCGCCCGGTTACATGATCACAAAAAATCTAAATTATGTGTCGAGAAGGTGGGTACGGATGCGGTATTTGAATGTAATAAAGGAGGGAGCGCGGCGGACGTCGAGAGGGAACTGATTCCAGACAATTGGCCCCCAATGAGGAAGGTTCAGAGACCTTATTTGTTAGAGGAATTAGGAACGTGGAGAAAGAAGGAATTACGGGAACGCAGTGATAGAGAGGTCGGGCGAGTGTCGTCTAAGAAAGGAAGGTTGATGAATGATGAGGAGACGACAGCGATGAGACGAAAAGTTACGAGAAGGCGGAGTTGTATGTGGATGTGGATAATGGGCCAAAAGAATTGGGCAAGATATATGGATGTGTGGTCAAAGCGACGGAGACGTTGAGCACCCGAATGGCGGAGTTGATGATGCGTTGTAGGGGTAGCATGATGGATTCTTGAGAATTGGCTAAAAGGCTGAGTCAGTAATCGATTTAGAAGAAGCGATGAAAGAAGAGACATACAGGAACGGAAGTCGATAAGAGGCGGATACTGCGGATACGGCGTATGTCACGGAGAATTAAGTTATACGAGCGGACAGAGTATCATTAGTGAAAACCGTTGCTGTATTTGTATGTTATGAGCTTTGTGCATCATATGCGCGTTTCAATTGCGAGGATTTACAAGAAAGAGCTATCAATATAATTATCCGTCCGTCGATGCCAGTATTGAACAGTTATGTTTAAAATATACCGTTAGATCATGCAATACAAAATAGGATAACTATGTTGATTTAAAGCTAAGTACGTCTAAAGATCCAAAAGATCGCATAATTAAACCTAGAATATCACGATTTTTGTGATTTGACTAATAAATAATACACAATGCCTCATTGGTCGGTTTGATATTATTCTCGTGTGGTTGCTTGAATCCTTGTGTAAGCAATATTCACAATAATATACAATGAATCAGAATAAGGATTATAATTCATAATGAGGAACTGCTATGTTAATAGGTTTCGGTTCCTAGACCCAACATATCAGTGAGTCAAAATACATGCTAATGACATATTACCTCCAATGAAATTGGATTATCTAGTATCTTACTCCAATACAAAGTATATTATTACTATCCATCCATGAATATTTAAAACATTAGGATCTTAATTTTTTTTTAATATTTTGTTGATTTATATATTGTACTATTTTTGTTTAATTGTATTTTTATAGTAACCTAGTTTAAAATTTGTATCTATTAAATTATTTAAATGATTTTGAAGAAAGCCAATATCGTTACGAATTGTTGCAATTCTTAAAATTTCATTATTTAATGTATTATATTTTATATTCTATGTTATGCATGAATGCTCATGCAAAAATATGTTTCTTGTAAATTTAAATATGTCATTTTTACGATATAAATTAATATTAGTTTTATTTCCTCTGAAATAACTATCTAGTATCTTATTTTAATACAAAGTATATTATTTATTATCCATCCATAAAAATTTGGCCACTAAAGAGTTTAAATTTATTTTTAATATTATTGTGTTGATTTATATATTTAACTATTTTCTGCTTGATGTTATTTTTATAGTAACCTAGTTTAAAATATGTATCTATTAAATTATTTAAATGATTTTGAAGAAAAGCCAATATCATTACATATTGTTGCAATTCTTAAAATTTCATTATTTAATGTATTATATTTTATATTATATGGTATGCATGAATGCTCATGCAAAAATATGTTTCTTGTAAATTTAAATATGTCATCTTTACGATATAAATTAATAGTAGTTTTAGTTAATGTTAATTTAATGTTCATATCTAGATATACACCTTCTTTATCATTAATATTGGTTTTGTTAAGAATAAGGCTTTCTGGATAAATGTGCTCACTAATTGAATAAAAATTATTAGAATTAAATACACATATATCATCAATGTATCGAAACATATATTTCATATATTTATATTGTTTAGATTTATTTTTTAAACAGTTATGAACAAATTCATATTCTATAAAGCTTAAAAACAAGTCAGCTATAATTGGGCTACTATTACCACCCATTGAAACACCTTTTACTTGTCTAAATATAGATGTCCCTACTTTTAAATAATTTTGATTTATCAAAATATTTAAGGATTCTATTAATTCAATTTTATCCATATATTTATATTTACTTGATGATTTAATTTTTGTTAGAAAGGCGTTTTAGTTATTATAACATATATATGTATATCTTTTTCCGAATATAAGATTAATTAATTTTACTAACGCTTCTTTAATATCTTCTAAATCTAGATTTGTATAAAGCGTACTAAAATCGTTCGTATTTATATTCTGAAAATTTATTCCTTTTGTCTGTTCTAAAAATTATTTTGTAGAATTAATACTGAAATAGTGTTTTATACCAGTATTAATTTCGATTATCCTAGCAATATTTTTTGAACGTGCTTTAATTACTTTAAGTATTTTATTCATATAGACAGAAAGTGGTTTTAATGTACATTTAAAAGCATTACATATGAACCTAGGTTTTATTGGATTTTTATGTAATTTTGGATTCCGATATAATATAGGCATAGTTTTATTATCTGACTCAATTTTTATACTCTTTTTATCAATTATAGAACAATAACTTTAATAATTGTTTCTAAACTAAAATCACTGCGTTCATATGTTGCGTTTAAATCATTATAATTAACTTCTTTCATCGGTATATCATGGTATTATAGTTTTATGATCTGTTACATTTTTTGATCTCCATAGAAATATAACGTCGATAAATGATATTTAATGTCCAAGCTTTGACGAAACATTTTTTAAAGATGCAGCCTATTTTATAGATGTCATTGCAACCTGGTCATCGACATGGATCATTTAAGCAGAAGAATAAACTGCATAAATCGAAACACAGATCAAAGCGGGCTTTAACTGCTAGTGGAATCAAAGGTTATCACCATTGTAAAACCACCGTTTTTAATCGCCATATTATAATATGTAATATATAATATATATTATATATAATATATATTATAATATATAATATTAGAATCAACTTTCGTATTCAAGTAAAAATACTCTTTTAGTTATTTGTCGATTTCTTTACGTTTGCTGAATTTTATATTATCACAGCTGATATCACTTTGAAGATTCTATCATTTAATTGAGCAATATTGTTGCTTTTAGAGATTTTATTTTTTAAAAAGATAATAATTTTAACGTAAAAGTCAGTATTAATGTGAATATTTCATTTGTAATGTACTGACGATTTTAATCTAAAATATAAATGATGCTATTCTGTTCTTTGTTACAATGTGCTTAAAAGCTTCTCGAAGACATTAAAAGTTTTTAATAAATTTAATACTTATCGGGACAAGATTGTAAATATTTGAACATTACCATATGAAACACCATAACTATTAATTTTACCTATAAAAAGTTTTATTTTTTTCACTATAATTAGAAAATAAAATTCGATTAAAGATCATATTCAGTTTAAGAATCCACTTTGTACAGCCAGTTAGCGCTGCATACTAAATATATTAGCAACCATATTTATTCATAATATTATTCATAACATGTTATTATGAATAAAACCAATTTAGCATTTTACACTATGACTCAATGTAATATTTATTTCATGTTTGAGTATAATTTATTATTACTTTCTACCCATAATTTAATTTATAATGTAAACCATATCATAATAATTTTATTCCAAATTAGTCATGTAATAATAAAAATTAAATTATAGATAAAATTATTTAAATTATAAATTATTATTTATAATACTTTATTATAAATTATTTATCAGAATGTATATTAAATTCTCGTGATCAGAAAATATATTTTGATTACGGTTAATTGTATTTTCAATTTTCGCTTTATTAAAACATCTTAAAAGTAACAGATTTTTAGTAAATAATTTAATACTATTCATTGTTACATTCGCGAATAGTTTACACATCCCTTCGCGTATTCGAGATATTATACTCCAAACTTTTGAAAATGTAAGCTGGGTCTCTGTAAAATAAAAGCGCAATTGATTAGATTATATTTGATTATTAAAATGTAATATATTATTATATTACATATTGTATTATTATATTATTGTAATACATTATATAATATTAATATGATATTATAATATTAATACAATATTTATATTAATAATTTTATTCCAAATTAGTCATGTAATGATAAAAATTATTATTATTATTCCAATACATACCAAAGCCAAAAGGCTATTCAGGCAGAGTCCAAAAAAATAAAACAAAAGCAAATGGTCAGTGGTCAGTCAACGTAGCTATTATACCAACATTATCTATAATATTATAGATAAAATTATTATTTAGATTATAAATAATTATTCATAATATTAATGAGAGAAATTTATTTACACCTCGTTGCTTCTCAGCATTGGGTGATAAAAAATAGCAAAAATATCAAAAATACAAAAAGCATAGAACCGACAGTCACATCAAGTCAATCTGGACCAGAGACAACTTAGATAATTCAGAGCAGGAAAATACATGTAAAAGGAAATTACAAGATTCCTTGCAAAAACTGCAAATACATAGACAGGATCATTTGTGCAGAGTTATTCGGATGCAACAAAATTTGTCGTGGTATCCATGGATGGATGCTCTCCATACAAAGCGTCTCTTTGACGAATGGGGAAAACGCCATTGCTGCTGAGTGTATACAGGCGTTAAATATGCTTGCGGACTTGTGAGGGCAACTTTTGAGTAAAAAGAGGCTAGATTAGAGAAAATAGCAAAAGTCCTCCCAAGATTCATTGTGTTACACAAATGAAGCGAACAAGGTTCTAACTTAGCAAGTGTAGCAACAAGCGATGAAGAACACTTCGCTGACACTACTATTACTCGCTTCAAGTAACCCCAAAGACATTTGTCGATTTGTTTGAAATTGACCTGAGACAAATCTTGCCAAAATATCCGTAAAGCATACTGAACAATCGGCAATAACATAATCTTAAAATAAGAGATTGCTCCTTCGAAGGACAAAGAACCTAACTTCCTGGCAAAAGTGGAAGCCAATACTAATCTTGCCAATTTACTATCAAGATGTTAGTGAACGACCATTTCGAGGTTAGTAAGACACCTCAGTAGCAATAACTACTACAGAACTCCAAAGCATCTGTTCTATAAGAAAGACGATCCCGACGACGAAGGTGGCCTCCTCTTCTGAACTTTATAACCTTAGATTTATTAATATTAACAATTAGTTGATGGATGACGCAATAGCGGGATAAGGCATCTAAAGACGCTTGAACTGATGACAACGACTGCATTTATATCACAAGGTCGTCTGCATAAAGAATACCGCGAAGATATTCAATATAAGTATTGATTATTATAATAATATTTAAAAATTTATATTTAGTATTACATTTGATTATTATAATATAATAATCAAATGTCGAATACTGTCATCTAGGATCTATTATATAGTATATAATATTTTATAATATTATATATTAAGATGTAATTAGATGTACATCTTGATGGGAATGTACATTGCATGGGGAGGATCCCCTTTATGGGGATCCTCCCCATGCAATCGACTTGGCAGTCACTCACCCCCAACATACGGCATACCGTCGCTCAGCTGCTAACGCACAGCTCGCCGCCGCTACATCGTACGCGGCTAATGTTAAAGACCGGAAGTACAAGAGCAGGGTCGAAGCAGCGGGGTATATATTCTCAGCCGCTTTAGTGGAGTCGTTTGGTGGATGGAATGAAGAGGGAAACAGGGTCATTAAACGGGTTGCAAATAACATGAGCCGGACAAGCGGAGTCAGATACGCCGTGACGATCTCGCATTTATACCAGCGCATCTCTATTGCAATAATGAGAGGCAACGCCAAAGCAATGCTAGCGTCACTTGACCAGATCCCAATATCGACATTTGATGGTGGACACCAGGAAACATGTGAATCCGGGAAACGCCTCTTCGAGCCGAACTCGTGATGTGATGGGACTACCGGTTTGCAAAGATAACAACAAGAACCATACACCAATGAATGAGTACGACGAAATAATTCCCGTGTCATGCATGACTGAGATAGTGCACCAAATTCCCGATACAATGCCAATAATCCAGGCCAGCCCGATTTCTAACATACAAATAATGCCCCAGCAACCTATCCAAACGATCATGATCATTGAACAGCCGCGTACGACAACTGCGAAGATCGATATCGACAATGTTGAGTATTTTCCTGAGCATGAACGAGAAACAATGGGACCGAAATTTGATGGAGAAATTGAAAAGTGCTCACGATGTGGAACCACAGTGTATGCTGCGGAAAGAATTGGTGCGTGCAGTTCGCAATGGCACGAAAAGTGCTTTAGATGTAAAACTTGCAATACAACGTTGACTTTGGGTACATATAAAGATCAGGATGGAGAAATATACTGCAAAGGTTGCTTCGCCGATAAACTTCTTCCACACGACAGAAACCGCAAACAGGCCGAGGAGGAAATGAAGGCCAGCAAGCAGCTGTAATTCAGTAGTTTTTGTATTTGATTTTTTTTTCAAAATTGATTTTTATTTTTAAATTACATTTTTATTATTTTTTAGATTTATAAAAAGCTTTCATATTGTTACAATCTCAGCTTGATTAAAAGTGCACGCAATAATTACAAACTCGCTTGTTTAATTAAAATAAAATCTCAATTTAACATCAACTAAACTTGTGCAAATAACTTCAATTTCAACTTGTACAACTTTAACAATTTAGCAAAACGAGTTGCACGACCAAGTTGCAAAAAAGCTCAACGACTGCGTAAAAGTTGTCGACGAGTTAAAAACAAAGATAAACAGAAGGCAAAGCAGAGCTTTTTAAAGGATCACAAAAGGTTTTCGATATTGGCCGATATACCTATTATTCTGGTATGCTAAAATCGTTTATTTTTTATATCTGATATTTTATTTAATTACTTTTATAGTTCAGCAACAACTCCATTTACTTAATCACCGAAAATATAATTTTCTTACGATCGGCAATTTGCTGAAATTTAATGAAATAGGAATTTTATAGAAATAAAAGTTATATTTTTTATAGAAATAAATAATATTTCTATAAAAGGAATTTATATATTTTGTATAAATTTATATATTTTTTATAAAGATATATTTTTTATATATTAAAAAAATATTTCTATATAATCAAATGTGACAAATATTAATCATAAAAATATTCACGATGTAGCATTAATAAAATATAAAACAAATTTTATTGCTGATGTAGAGCTTTTTAAGTTAAATATCATCCATTATAAGCATTAATTCAGATAATCAATGCTCTGATAAACCTATATGTGATGGAACTTCTGCCGCATTTTTCGAAAGCGAAGTATCGAATTTGTTGGTGTACAAATATATCGGATTTCAATGATTAAATAATATTTATATCCTTTTTAAATAATATTTATCAATTGAAAGTAATTAATATTTAAATAAAAATATTAATTTACCAGTAAATTAATATATTATTTTTAATTATTATTTTATATTATTTTATATTTTTAATTATTATTTTTATTTATAGATATACGAAAATATAATTTATTTTCGATAATTGTTAAAAATATATTTATAATTAAATAATTTATAATTAAATTAAATAATTTTAAATAATTATTTTTAATAATTTATCTTTATTTTTAGTGTGCCATACACTGTATATACATTTAGAAAGCTTACTTTTGAACTTCTAAATTTTTATAGCAGATTTTTTTTTAATTTTTTGTTAGTTTGTTGTGAGAAACTAAAAGATGAACTTGAAAGAAAAATATAGAAAGAATTCAATTTATCACATCTAACATAAATGATAAAATTTCAATAATGTGACTAGTGATGATTTTGTTGTAGTATAAAATTCACTATATTGAATGCTAATAATCAAATTTTTAATGCCTTAATAAAATCGACTTTGGTATTTTCTTAGAATTGTCGCTCATTAGCGATAAAATCATTCTATTGTCTCAGTCAATGCCGTTGTTAGTCTCGTAAAATTGCTAGCGATTGTTAAGCCTAATTCAATCTTAATTGTTAAGCCTAATTCAATCTTAAGAAAGGCACATTTGAGATTTGCTTATTTGTGAGATCATCCAATTGATTACAATTTAATATCTGCTTATTTCGCTCTTGTTAATATTTTATAACAATTAAAACAAGGTATTTGATAAACGCAGGAATTACTTGTGAAATATTTTAATGATGTAGTATGTGAATGAATTGTGGTTATTTGTAATATTTCGCTATCAAAAAGATATGCTTTATGGAAAAATCATTATCTTCCTTTTTAAGATTAATCTTCCTGACCCTACTGTATTTTGCGCAGCCAAGTACTCACGTATAGTTTTGATAAAATCTGTATAAAATAAGAATACATAAATATAAATACATTTTTTAAGTGTTATAAAGCAATATACACTAGCTACATGTCTATTTGTAATTTCAGGTAAATTACCTCTTAAAAATACAGATAGGACTAGTAGAAATAGCTATCATTTTGCCAAGCTTCAATTTGATTACAAGAAACTTTAATAATTTTTTAAAATGAATTTGATCGATATTAGAATCTTTAATTTATCATTTGTTTAAATCATATAATTTAATCTAATTATGCTATGCATTAAATTTCATTTTGCCTAATTTGGATATCTAATTCCATCGGGCATTGTCGCTGATCATTATTATCATCTTTATACTTTTCCCTAAATTCTGAATTCTGATTGTAAAGATTATTCTATAAAGTTTCGCATTTATTTGATTTACTATAATTTAGACATTGTTTGGAATTAGCAATCGATGTCCAAGCGAGTTGGCTATAAATTTCTTGCAGGAACATTATCCTATGTCTACTGTTGGTACAAATGGATGTTCGTATCAACTTAAGTGAGAAATATTTTTTAGCCTACCTGATTTGTAAAATTTTATTCTTTCCAACCTTCAGCGTTTTCTTAAAATAGCAATTGCTGTCACTTTAAAATATTCATTTTAAATTTTATAAATAAACATTATAACTAGCATTCACGAATAAATAATAAATTAATACAAATTTAATATAAATACAAATTTCATATTAACAAATGTATAAAATAATTTATATTAATAAATTATTAATTAATTTATTAATTAATTAATAATTAATAATTTATTAATTAAATTATTAATTAAATTATTAATTTATTTTTAAATTAATTTTCAAATTAACAAATGTATAATTTATAAATAAGCATTTATTCATATTTACAAAAAGATTCTCAGTGTCAATAAAACATTAATATATTTTTAATTTAATTTAAATTTTTATTATAATTTTTATAATTTTAATAATTTTGAACAGCAAAAAGAACAAATAAGCATTTATTCATGATTTATGATTATTAATTTATTTGTTGAGAATAAATTTTATTCTCAAGATTAAAAAATTGTATTTATCGTTTTCAATAATGCAGTAGCTAGAAAAATGTATATTAGAATTTGCTGATACAATTCTGTCACTCAAGTTATTGGATTTTTTTATAATTATTTTAAAAAAATAATTAAATAATTAATAATTAATATTAATTATTAATTAATATTATTAATTAATAATTAATTAATAATTAATTACTTATTTTAAAGTAACTGTGAATTTTATATGACAGTTTATTACTTTCACAAAGGAATGTTCTATAAAAGTTAAATTTTTGACAAACTAAGGATTGTTTAGTAAAATAAGTTCTTTTTTTAATTAGTGTGCATATAATATTCTAATTTTAATTAAACTTTAAGAATTCCTAAAATTCGAAATACGTTTCAAATTCTTGTTCCTAATGCAGATGTTTCCTTGCCTTGCATTGATGCTATTAAGGTAAGCAATTACGAATTTGATAATTTTTACTATTTTATTTTTTTATTTTTATAAATTTGTTCTTATGTTTTTATAAGAGTAAAATCAAAGTGGTAATTACAATTTTTTAAAGTATTTAACAATTTAGTATTTAAATCTTTAATAAATTTATCCGAAACTATTAGTCTAAATATTTTTCATATAATATTTTTTTTATAAAATATTGGTGTATAATGGAATGTCTTTATTCTATCAACTTCCGTAATAGTTTACCTGGCTTGATTTACACAATTGGTTCATGTGCTTTTGTTAGGTCCAAAAGATGCAATAAAATTAATATCATCCCTACTTAATATACGTGTTTCTAGATTAATAAATAAATTGAATTGTTTTATCTATTCATTTGGTTCACAAGTAATTTAAGGTTTCCGAATCTGTTCTTATTGTATGTAATGCTAATGATTCCATCGATGATATCAATGAAAAGTTAATGGAGTTAATAACTCTGAATTGCGTTCAGAAGTGTTACGTTCTTATTCAGGTTATTATTTAATCAATTTATTACTTTTATCTATTACATATAATATAGGGATTAAGAGATTTGTCTCCTGCACAACGACGTCAACAACATCAACATTTATCGAGTATTTTTAAGCCATGGTAAATCGAAATTTAAAAACATGCGAATTAAAATTTCAATCTATTTCAATATCGAATTTACTTGTGTTAGAAGTGCATCATCATATGTTTGCGAGTTTTTGATTTCTGACAGATTTCAAATAAGTAAATTTCAAATGTGTCTTGAAAAATACGCATTTACGGTCCTAACAAATCGGACCTGCGGCCAATAGGCGTATTTTGTTAGGCGTTTTTTATAAATAAAACATTTTTATTTATTTTTAAAATTAAATTTTTTCTTCCGAGTTGTGTATTACGCTAAAATTGATTTTAATTAATAATTAAACCTGTTTAATCATGTTTCTGAATTTTTATTAGTAAGTTATTTTTTATGATGCTAATGAACACACATTTAATGCTATATAATTCGATATATAAAATTAGAAGTTATATTTTTGTTGAAAGTAAAATTATTATATTAGTATATTCACTGGTGATTGTATAAATTATTGAGAATAGAGGCCCTATCCAGCATTGAAGCAAAGGAAAAAGAATTAATTCTCCCAATATTTTACCTACTATTTATAAGCATTTCTTAGGACATTGTCCTTTTTATAATTATTAATAATATTATATCATATTATAATATAATATATAATTATATATTACAATATATAATATAACATGTCAGTGGATTTAAGTGTTTATATACCATAAAGGTTAACATAATATCTATATCCATAAGATATAACATTATTATTTATTACGAATTGAAATATTGCATGTGTTG
This sequence comes from Pomphorhynchus laevis, assembly GCA_012934845.2. Classification (NCBI taxonomy): domain Eukaryota; kingdom Metazoa; phylum Acanthocephala; class Palaeacanthocephala; order Echinorhynchida; family Pomphorhynchidae; genus Pomphorhynchus; species Pomphorhynchus laevis. The sequence continues at coordinate 5,227 of WNNJ02002209.1, read as the reverse complement.
CAATATAGAGAATTGTATTTTATCAATGGGATTTATAATTATTTTAAAATTGAGTATTTTTAATACTCTAATAGAAATGCTTGTTTAAGGTTTATAATTGTATTCAAATATATAATATTTACGAATTGAAATATTGCATGTGTTGCAATATATAGAATTGCATTTTATAAATGGGATTTATAATTATTTTATAATTGAGTATTTTTAATACTCCAATATGAATGCTTGTTTAAGGTTTATAATTGTATTCAAAAAATTGAAATAATTTCAATTAAAGTTAGCTACTGAATCACTCTTTATACGTTAATAAGCAAATTTGTCTTTTTTCCTTTAGCTTGTCTAAATGCAATATATGTTCATTCGACAACCCTAATGATGTATTTTCACTTTTGCAAAGAATTTGTCAGAATAAACCAGTGCATATGCCAGCTAGAGAAGGACGACCATATATTGTTAGTGAACAGTGCCATTTAAATTTATTAGACAACGAGGTAAGTTGTTTTTGAATAGTTTTGTATAATTATTATTTCGTAGCTTTCTATCACCGGGATTGTGAGAGGTAATCAGTTATCTATTAATGGTCTAATGTACATTCCTGGTGTCGGCTCATGTCAAATAAAGCAAATCGAACTTATCAAGCCTATTGATGGTGTATGTGCTTTGCGAGATGTTTAACTATTCTTTTAGTTAATAAATTTTAATTTAATTTAATAAATTTTAATTTTTTATGTTATTTTAATTTTCACATATAGATAAAATTGATACCATATAATCTAATAAAAAAGAGTAAATATAATAAAAGAGTAAAATTTAAGATTAATTATATTAGATTATATAATTTATAATGTAATTATAATTATAGAATTGTATATAATTGTGCGTAATATTATATGATTTACTATAATGGATTTAAGACTATTTGCGGTCTTTAATAAATAGGCCTCTCCGCTAAATTGGGTAGACAACAATTCTTTGGTAGACAACAACGCGTTTCTTACATCAAACAATTGAGTGAAAAGGTGCGAGATGACTTCTCACTCAATGTATCTTTATGTACTATTGATCGTATTTTAAAGCAGTTTTATTAAGGCTTAAAAAGCTTAATGACTTTTCCTGAACGAAGAAGCACCTCGACAATCTAAAAGCACATCGAGTGTGCAAATGCATTTTATGAACTTAATACTAATAAAAGGAGAGAAAACATTGTTCTGTGATTAGTTTGAATTTGCCGTTGTTATCAGGCCCAAACGATTGTGATACTCAAAGTTGGAAACTCATAATATTCCATTGTCAATTATTTTCCCCGTAGAAACACCTGGTGATAACAAGATAATGTGAAGATTACAAAATTAAAATTATATTTTACATTGATATTAATATTAAGTCATGAAGTTTTCAAGCAGTTGCATTACAGCTTAAAAGCTTAGTTACTTTTCCTGAAAGAAGAAGCTCGATCTTGAGTATGCAAATGCATTTTATTAACGGGAGACTAATGCAAGGAGAGAGTTAATACATTGTGTTTCTTGATTAGGTTGGATTTGCCCCAGAGAGGAAGATCAAAATTTTGAACTTATTCGTTTTTAATGGCTGTATAGAAATATGTCTGTGACTACTTACGAAATGATGTGATTTTTCATAAATTTTATTAAAAGGCAATTAATGGTAAATAATTTTGCGCGTTAACTGAATTAAAAGGCAAATATGTCCAAGAAATATTCTTGATCTGATCTTTTTTACGAACAATACGATAATGTATCCTTACCTTAATAGCTAACATGGTTTGCATTGCTTAATAGCTAACATGGACATTAAAATTCTTTAATTGCCAGTCTACGCTTCTTTCCATAATGCTATTAAAAAATTAATTTCGCTATGGAAAATCTGGTGATTAAAGGAGAATGAAAATACTAAAATGAGCTGAGGTCTAGACTTTCTACCTGCTTCTCTAAAATCATTACGAATGTGCCAGATTGATTGTAAAAGTGTCGACATTTATCAAAAACCCTATTATTTCATTACCAAATTGTATAATAAATATATAATTGAGCAGCCATTTATTTATCAATTATAGAACAAAATGAACAAAAGACAGGTTGTAATGTGCTATTTTCGCCGATTAAAATTGAAAATATATAAAATGTACAATTGAAGATGTTTTTATCTTATTTGTTGTATATTTACTTGGAAGCTGCTTTTGTATTGCCAGCGTTATCTAAACTTTGTGAAAAAATTAACACTAGAAATTAACACTACTTTGTCGAAATAGCGTTATTTACCTGGCAGATTAGTCTATTTACCTGGCAGATTCCGGTTTCCTGTCAAGAAAATTCAAAAGACACATTGTCGGTTGTTTCCGGCAACTGTAGTGCTATCTCCGTCTTTTTGTTACAAAAGACGGAAACAACTTACAGTTTGCACAAGTGGAAATGTTTTCCTTACAAACTGTATCGTTTGTTTTTACAGAAAGGCAGCAGAGGAAAATTTCAGCAGATCATTAAAGGACCGAAACACGAAAGGTAGGCGTAGGCTCACTGCTGATGAGGTTCACCTACGCTGATTGTAGTGTACAGTGCTGCATCTAGGATTAAAGAATTCACATGAGGATAATTTATGAAGCCGACCAAATGATGATACTCGCTCGTGTATGCAATTATTCATTCTATTAACCTGGCAGATTCCGGTTTCCTGTCAAGAAAATTCAAAAGACAGATTGTCGGTTGTTTCCGGCAACTGTAGTGCTATCTCCGTCTTTTTGTTACAAAAGACGGAAACAACGTACAGTTTGCACAAGTGGAAATGTTTTCCTTACAAACTGTATCGTTTGCTTTTACAGAAAGGCAGCAGAGGAAAATTTCAGCAGATCATTAAAGGGCCGAAACACGAAAGGTAGGCGTAGGCTCACTGCTGATGAGGTCCACCTACGCTGATTGTAGTGTACAGTGATGCATCTAGGATTAAAGAATTCACACGAGGATAATTGATGAAGCCGACCAAATGATGATTGTTATAAGTGTAGCAAATATTAGAGTCTTTGTCTGAATGCCTGAATCGTATTTAATAAAAAAAACAATTAATAAAACCATTTTGTCATTGCACTAAAATATTAAAGTCCTTATTTAAGCAAGTTTATTTAAATATTTCATTTAATTGCCGGTATTAAGTTAAACTTAAACTTTAAAATTACACGATCGAATTGAAAATTACACGTTTAAATTGCAACATTTACTTATTATACCCTAGATAGCTAAAATGTTAAAAACAAGAATTTGTTTAATATTTTGATATTATTTTCAATTTCATTAGTTGATATTTCGTGAATTTTGTCAACTACCATAATTTTAATTAAATGCAAATAATAATTATTATCATTATATTCGTCATATTCTGGCACGTCAATTGACAGAGATATGTCTGAACGTTAAAACTGAACCTATCTTGAGTACTGTCAATCGCAGTGTACATTTCCAGAATGTTACGACAACTCATGATGACGATTCAAGGCTAGATATCTTATGTTCAGGGTTGTATGGTGACAGATCGATGCGTACTTTCCTAGATGTATGCGTTTTCAACGCGTTCGCACCATCAAACATGGCAAAATCTACTGACCCATGCTTTGAGTTCCACACCAATAGAAAAAGGAGCAAATATCTTAAGAGAGTTATTCTCATTGAAGGTAACTTTTTTCTAGCTCAGAAAAAAAATACATCATACCAAACACAAATAGCGAAGCTTCGTTTGAAGATGAGTATCGGCCTTTGCAGGATGGCTTCACGGTGCACACGAGGTGCAAGATCTGCAACCAATCGTCTAATGTGACGAAAACTTGTATAAACATTTAATTTTTCTATTCTGTATCTTAAAAAATAAAATTTTCCTTAAAACATTATAGAAACAAATTGGTTACAATAATTATTGACAATTATTTTTGATTAATTTCTAGGAAGTGGGTTCTGTGATATTTCCTGATGTGAACGAGCAAGTTAAGCTCCCGAGCTACGAACCACCAAATGCACCCGAACCAATTAAAAAATCTGTCGTGTTTAATGATTCGTCATCCATCGAGCATGTTTTTGTACCCGAAGGTACCTCTGACTACCAGGCAACATGGCTACAGTATCCTCTAGAAGAAGATGAAAGTAGCTCTATAGTTGATGCTTCTGTCGGGGTAAGTTGCTTAAGTGATTATGTACATTTTTATTTTTAAGTTATTAATGTAGAAATGACTTAAGGAAGTTATTTAACAACTTATGCATTAATTATGTATCTTTTAACACAATTATATTTTCTTATTCTAGTGATTCTTAGCCATATATCTCTGAACACAATTCTATAGTTATCGTGCCGCATTGTGAAATGTAAATTTTAAAATTGTGATTTTATCAATGAAAACTATAAAATGTTGATGATAAAAGTTTGGTATTAAGCTGCAATTTAATTTATTTCAAAAATTTTTTAAATGTTATGGTGTTGATTTTATTATACTTTTATTTTCTAACATTATATACCGTCTCTTTATTAATGAGAGGTTTTATTAATGTTTTTTTTATTATATATTAATTTTGATATTAAAAAACAACTCACTTTAACAATTTTCAGCATAATTGTCTTGGACTTGAGTTGTTCTTAATTTAGTCTTGTGTTGATGAAGATGATATAGACGATGAGGATTTACCTATGACCATTGATGACAATCGAAGTGAATCCGCTTTTTCGACCGATTCCACTAAACTCAAACGCCAAGTCACCTTTGCTGATGTATATTTAATTTTTCTTTATTTATGTAATTTATTTTTATTTATTTTGAGAATAGAATGTCATTTTTAATAATACAGACGACGAGAGGTAAGCAATAGCCGACATTAGCAATGCAAAACTTTTCTTTTATAAAAGCGAAATGCAATCGATTGATGGTCGTGATATGTCCTACCTTAAAAATGCTCGATTAGAACTGAAGGAGTATGTATGCCATGATAACTTTTCGACCTAAATTATTTATTCTTTTTTATTTAAATAAAATTATTTAATTCAACAAAATTCATAAAATAATTGCATTTCAGTTTTTTGTTTTTCAAACAAATTAATGATGCCAATTAATTACGCATTAATTAATTATACATTAATATATAATAATTATATATTATAATAATAATTAATATATAATAATTAATAATCATAATATATTAATGATTAATAATTATATATTAATCATTAATATATAACAATT